>JAECUM010009062.1:0-40962 GCA_016617855.1 Megalonaias nervosa
AGTGTACCATGTGGGAACACCTCGTGGAATTTCTACATAAACCCACATAGGAAATAGTTTGGCGGAGTCATAAAGCGTAAAAGAGGGAAATCAGTAAGCGGCGGAGAACTCAGTCACACGCTGAAGTGCGAAAGATAAAGTAGAACTATGTCATAGGTATTATCAACCTTTTATGAAATTTTTTTGGCAACAGATTCAATATACAAAGTTCTAAGGATATTCATACTTGCAAAAAGAAACTTAATAATGCTTCAGCAAAGAATAAATCATATCAGGTGGTAAGTGATGCCATGATGGTGTGTGGCGTGTACTTCATTTTGATAAATAAAGTACTTAAATATGCCATTTTTCCAGTCACTGTGTGGGTGTGTTTCGAATGAAGTCATATCATTTTTGTTTGTATAAAGTTATGGAAGTATTAAGGCTGCGAGGGTCATGACGAAATATTTCTTCAGCATACATGACCGCGATATGATTACAGAGTTATAATAATATTTGTTATCATGACATGTTGTTACAAAATAACAACTTAAGTATGAAAATTTGTCAAAATAATTATGTTAATGCATTGTTATCGACAACTCGACGTAGAAGGCGTCTGTCTTCATTACATATGCTACGATGACAGTTTAATGTTTGTAGAAACTCCTTTTGGGGAAAAATGTAACTATTTGACTAATAAAAAAAAGCAATAAAGTGTCCATTTAAGCTGTATTTGATGTTGGGCAACGGTATTTGATGTTGGGCAACGGTAACGGATAACTTTTCGAGTAAACATATGATGCCAACATTTCCACTTTTTATAAACTAAATCATTTCATTAGCTGAAAACCTTAGCGAATCTAATATATTTTAGAATAAAAGCTGACGATGAGCGAAAAGTTAAGTCATTTGTTTCAGAAGCGAAATGTCAAATGTATTTTGACAACATTTCCTTTACCAAATGTAAGAATTTATTTTGCATTCTCAGCTATCGAAGAATGAGGACTCGTTCGTAAACGTCATTTTAACACAGCGTGCAAGAAACAATGTTTACAATTTCAATAGTAACATAATTATGGCAATTTGAACTATGTTTTTTTTTTTTTTTTTGTTTTTGTTTTACGAGGACTATGTTATCAGCTGAGCAAAACAACAACAAGAACATCATAAATCAAACAAAAAATACCCAAAAATATCCCCCCAAAAGAAAAAACAAATATAAACCTAAATAAGTAAAAGAAGAGCATAAGAAAAATATAAACTAGCAACCCCCCCCTAAAAAAACAACCCCAAAACAAAACAAAAGCAAAAACAAGCAACAACAAAAGACAAACAAACATACACACCCATAATAAATCAAACAAGGCCGACTATGAATCGAACTTAAGAGATGAATATAAGCCTAAGAGACAATGTGTAAGTTAAATAATCAAGGATCCCCCAAGACAGAGGCTATGTTATTGCTCGTCTCAGATGTAAGTAAAACAACTGTTAACTCGTGTCTGTCAATAGTGTAGTGTATATTTGCCCTTTCAATAGTATACTGTATATTTGCCATTGAGACTGTACTTTAGTCATTGTAATTTATTGAATAAAGCGCATTATCGAAGAGACTAATCTGCATGAAAATCTATTTCATGATGTCCGTGTATGGCTTCTTTTGTACTTTGAATGACGCATTTATTGAACTGATTACAGAATCGACCACAATCTTGATTTGATCTTTGTATAATGTCTCTAGGTTTATGCGTCATAAATACTGACCCGGGAACATATGACGTCAAGGGTTTTGTACAACCAGTATTTGTGCACTAGCGGCGGACGTGAAGAATGTTATTTCATATCGATAATGCCATAGGGACCTGTATTTGTAGAAGGACCGTCATTTAAGTACTCATTGATTCTGCATGGGATTCGGTTATATAGACACAATTATGTCATCTTTTAAAATCATTTATGCATAAATGCTACAGCTAAATTAGACGAGAGAGAGAGAGAGAGAGAGAGAGAGAGAGAGAGAGAATATTACAGCTTGGTGAGGAAGAAATAGGATACCTTTTTGCAGTTACAAGTATAAAGTCTCTTACTGTCTGTCGCGGAACAGAAGAGCTTTTAATATTAGTTTAATTTAGGTGAGCCTATAAATGTAACAGCTGTGAGAGTCAAAATCGAAGCGCTTTCCTCCTGTCACAGTGAGGCAGATTATAAATTGTCGATGGCAGCAATAACAAAAATTAAATAGAAGAAAACAAACTTTTGGCAATAGTAAGAGAAATTAATCGTTATAGAAATAGCATGCAAAAATGACGGGCATGACTAAAAAACAAAACAACAAACAATACATGTATTTTTCTCTTCGAGTCCTAAACTTCGACTAGTGCATTTATTTACAATTCTCACATTGGTCCAGTCATCTGCTACACGGTTCATTGGTCCATACTATTTAGCTCTATTATTAAAGTATGTGTTTTGCTCAGAATAGCTTGAACAGGTAACGAGGGTCGTAAACAGAATGATGTGATTTAAGAGAATGTGCTTCGAACATCCATAAAGATAACAAAGATGTGATATTTCCATTTACAATTTTGTTGTAAGATTTACAAAAAAGCACAGTTTAAGGTTCACACCCTTAAAGCTTCAAGTACTCGTTTAGTGACTAAAAGGTAGCGGGGGTGGGGGCACATAACTACTGACAGATTTGGCAGAACTTAGAAATTGCGGCTGTATGAGTGTTTTCACATGAAATTCTCACTCATTTCAAGTTATGAAATAATCTATTTAAGTCATGATTTATCTTTGCTGAAATGTCTACAGCTCATGGCGTAACAAACATGATTGATGGAGTAATTACGTCATTGGTGTCATGCAATAAATATTTTATTTCACTTTGGTTTCTCACGTTTTGATACAACAAATGCAGGTTTCATGTTGGTAACGCCATGGGCCGATTCTAACTGATAGAGATTCACTTGAACATTCATTGGTTTGCTGAGAATAGTTCTTATTGTTAAAGCAATGAAATATTTATATAGCCACTAACACGTACTTCACACCACCAGATGAAATACTATCAACTCATAGAACAATGGAAATTGATCGAAATCCCTGGAGAGGGTTGAACTGTACAAGAATAACGTTGCCAGTTCCTCAGTTCTATATTGCGCTTGCAACATTAGATCAATTTCCCCATTGCTTTATTCACACCTTCTAAATCGTCAACAAATACTAGTTTTATTTTTAAATATTTAGACAACCATTATCACTACAGAGAAATGGCAATGAAAATGATATGGATAAAAATAATAATAAGAAAAATAGTAATTTTGTCGTAACGTCCACAGCACATGAATATTTGTGCTGATAAAATATGGGGTAATAAGTGAAAATAAGGCTCTATCAGTCAGTTTTGAAAGAATATTTTGGTATAGTTGATGTTTCTAGAAATTTGCGCTGAAAGACAAAGTATGATTTTTATTTGAAACCATACTATGTTCAGTGGATTACAAGAACCATAGTTGAACACGAATGAACCGGTTTGAAGACGGAAATCGGCAGCTGTTGGGATTACAACGAAAATAAATTAGACATTCAGTTCACTCCCACCCAGAACGTGGAGAAGGCACTTCTAGCTTGATTTTCATGACGCACGTTTCTCGAAAATATGTGTAGAGCAAAATCTAACCGATAATGGTCTAAATTTACTCCGTTTTCTTCGCCAACAATGATGGTCCTTTCCTGTAATCAAGTATACTGAGATAAGGCTACATCATTTCATGTCCAACTTATCATGGGGACTTCATGTTCTTAATGGTACAATATTGCATAAATCAGCATCAGAGACATTCATACATCCATTATTGAGATGAAACCTTTAGATTTTGGAATATACATGTAGTTCATCACCAAATGGGTCACCTATATTCCAAAAGCAAATAATTTTTTAAAAACTGATTTCGTCCGTGAATCAAATTATGAATGTGAAATAGATGAAACAAAGTGACCGTAATCTTTGTCTAACAACCACGATGAATGGAATAACTACGCTAGGGGTCTATTACAGCAAGTGTCAACATCTCATGTTGGGCAGACATTTTGAAGGCTTGAAAATACAAACACATCGTGTCGATAAATCCACTTGATTAACAGTTATTGAATTATTCATTGAATTTTCTTCGAAAGCCGTTATCTTAAAAGTAATAAAATATTTATAAAACCATTCACACCCGCTTCACAAAGTAAACAGATCGAAAAATAGTAAAAAATATAGAAAATAACCTTATTAACTTGAGCTTCGAAAATATACTAATGAAGAGAATTGTAAAGTATACAAGCTGAGAAGAGTGTATTGGCAAACCTTATCACTCTACAGAGGAGGTACTTCATGTAAGTCTTCAATTCATTTGCACATCACGTCAAGTGCACACTACCATCATTTCAATATTCCACATCACGTCAAGTGCACACTACCATCATTTCAATATTCCACATCACGTCAAGTGCACACTACCATCATTTCAATATTCCACATCACGTCAAGTGCACACTACCATCATTCTAATATTACACATTACATAAAGTGTACACTACCATCGTTTCAACAATACATATTACATAATGTGCACAATACCAAACTTAATATTACATATTATGGAGTATGTAAAGTGCACAATACCACCATTTAAATATTACACCAAATCAACTGACCAAATTTGAACACAGGTTGATCTGAATGTACGACTTTTGATTTCATAATGTATTTGTCTTTTATATAGAATAATTAAATTTCAAGTGTTTGTAACTATGATTAGCAGAAACAAATGAAAGATGGTACAGTAAAGAGAAAGGATGAACCTGATACACGTCACATGTTAATCCTTTGATGTTTAGATCTGCAATATGTGCCGACCGCACGCCATCAATTCTTGGATAGAAACGCAGTTGGCATAAGCTTCGTCTTGAGGAAAAGAAGTTAGGCTGAAAAAGTTGATTACTCTTTGTAACTAATAGAGCGCGATACTTCCTTGCGGAACAAAAGGTTTGGACTATCGTCTTCCAAGCTCATTAATGTTTCAATATTCCCTCTTTCTCAAGCAAGGCGGAATCTGTGAACTTTGTCAGATGTCAAAACTGGGGCCCATTAGATAGAACAAGAGGCTCTGTACGAGATCTTTTGAAGAATTCTGTACATGTGAAACGTATTGACCTATATGACTGCTCGCCTTCCATATCTTTTAGCTAGAAATTTGATCTATTGAATCAGATTGTGAATTTGTATTTAATGAGGCCCACATATAATTATTATAGTTGTAGTAAAATAAACTAGAAATTGTGTCCCACAGGTATTATAATTAGAAATTGAGCACTTGCATCTGCAATATTAAAGTGAAGATGCGATACAGAATTGAAGTTTGATAGCCCTAATCTTATGTGGAACCAAAACAGCAATTTACATTATTTTATACCGGGAATATCCTCATGAAATGTGATTGAGGCAAAATAATATACTTTGTGAAACTTTAATATAATATATTTATGACAAGCTTGAAGTTTGAGCAGTCCTCATGATGAATTTTGGAATGATAGATGCTATTAATGAACCTTCGAAGGAAGAATGGAACTTAAAAACGACCGCACTATCTTCTTCTTTAACAATCTTTTAAACTCATAGAGTGCATCAAGATAAATCGATAAACTTTAAACAGATCTTTTGAGTTGTAAGCTCTCTGGAACTTTAAGGTAAACGTGAACTGACAAGGCTCGAAGTTTAGGACAGGGATGGGCGAATGACAAAGTGAATTCTTCTACCTAGGTTTACGTAGCAGAAATGCAGCCAAATAGTTTTATAAAATTCTAAATATGCCCACTTATGATAAAGTTCTACCTGATCAATATTGGAGTGCCAGGACTAGAAACTAACAAATAGTTTAAAGCCTTACTCTGAAGGAATTTTAACCATCAAACCGAAAACTTTATTGAGCTGAATTCATTTATTTGCAAATGCAGACTATATTCATCGTTTGTCATTATACCATGCAACTCTGTGTATCGGCCTTTGGATGGAAGAAATCGACCGATGTCTACTTCTTACGGTCCATGGGAAAATAGAATAATTTGGATAAGGAACAATATAATATTCGAGGCAGACGGCTGTTCTATCAGATGATAATGCTTCGATCCTATGTTTTAAAAATGGAATCCAGACTGAAAAGTTATAGTTTAATCCAATGAAGTTGGTGTATAGACAGCTTACAACACTTAGAAATATTAAAATGGGTGCTTCTTGGCTGGTTTTATTTCTCTCAGTTTTTGCATTTTCTTAGGAACACGGGGTTTTGTCTAGATGTAGCATCCTTTCAGTTTAAGTGGTTGCAAGTCAGTTTGTAAGGTGAGTTTGAATCTCCATGAATATATCAAAATTCACAAATACATTGAAGATTTACTGCAAGGGTTTACGCTGACAGTACCCACAGACTAAGATATATTTGTAATTTATATACTGTATATTCAAGTGGTGGAAAGTCTGATTATAAGATTCAATTTAATTATCATGGGAATAAATGGAATGCACAAACATTGTTAAAGATTTATAGCAAGCAGGTGAGTATAATAGACATGAAAGATCCTTATGCAGTAAATAGTCTACATCAAGATCGCAAGCAGAGTTGGACACACTTGTAATTACAGGCATTTAGGAATGATAAACAGTTTACCAGATACACTGATCAGCAATGGCTCATGAGTTTGTTCATAAATATATTTTGTTTTCGAAATTGATGATATCGAATGACGATTGTTACAAAACACCCCTTCCTTTGACTACTTGTAGAATATTGACCATTTATGGAATGGCATTAAATCTTGAGAGCACAACGTGTTTCGTTTAATTTAAATGTTATTTCTTCGTTGAGTACATTTTTCTTTATACTGTATCGTTGTAAAAGGCATTGTTGTTTTCCCAAACATGGACCTCATCCATGTTGAGCCTCACGAGGAAGAAACCTCTAATGAAATCTCGTACAGCACCAGCGCAAATCAACTTAGCTGAAAATGTATGCTTGAAGTTTGTGAATACGACATGTGACTTGCTCAGTAGCTGTGGAAAGACTTATCTGCTTGGTGCGATAAAGGAAATTATATGGGCCAGATGTATAAACATCCCGCTTGCCAGCGATCTAAGCGCAATTAAATGGTCTTTTGAATGACATGAAAAAGTCAGTTTTGTTTATAATCGGAGGCCAAAGATGTCGAATGCCCATTTGAAAACAACTAAGAATGAAAACGAATGTAACTGACTTGTTTGGATGAAATAAAATGGCAAGGAAAAGAAGAATGTTGCTCCTTTTTAAAAATGACAAATCGAAAAGACACTAGGACTAGAGATTTGGATCATAATATAAGAGTACTTTCCAGACCTCATGTCTGACACTCAAGTGTATTTATTGCACGTACATCGAGTGAGGACAATTGAATGATGTCAAGTTTGGTGGGTTTTAAGGACGAAGGTAGAAGTTGTGAGAAGTAGTATTCTGATGTCATTATTATTGACATCGCTATTTCTGTATGAAAACAAAATTTGCTGGCATTTCTCATGTTATTTATTTGTTGCTCGAGATTTTTATGTTAACAGAATGTCATGATATATGCTGAAACATAAAGAAAAAATTGCTTTGGCACAAGTTGTACACAGCAATAAATGAACGATGTCTGCTTAGTAATGGAAATACCAAGACTGCTTACTCACTTACAGAGGAAACACACGATATATATTCCCAGTAGCAATCGATATTAAATACATGTAGCTTGTCGCTTCGTGTTTCTTTTGTTCTGTTCTAATTCATGTTATAGGATTTGTTTCAGAATATAACAAGAAACACAAGTCGATTACCAATAGTTTGGTAAGTTCCATTATTGCCGATTGTCAATTGAAATATGATGATTGAGGAGCCCTGTAAAAGAAAAGCAATAATAAACGGATATCATATTGAGTTCGCATTTATTATAGAGGTGTTCGATGGTAATCTTATCTTTACTTGACATGGCATCACGTATTCAACAGGTATATCTATTTCATATAAATGATGAAAATATATGCAAAGTTTGTTTCTGCAAGAATGGAGCCTTATTTAAGCTTTACATTGGTGGATAGAAGAAGTGATTATTGTTTTCGTTCGAGAAAAATGTCTTTTTTCAAAAACTTTGCATAGCTAAACTCGTAGTTCAGTGGAGACATTCTACATCATGTGTGTAGTATGACTGATTCTGTGCCTTTTAATGCACAGAAACAAGCATAACACTTTCGTAATGTTTGGACTAAAACCTCATGGATGAAATGTCTAAACTCGTCTCCGAGAATTGTAACCTTTTTTCTGTCAGAACTTTAATGAATCTCTTTCGGGACACAAATAACTGCTAGATTTGCTTTATATTTCAATGAAAATGATTATAACGGGAATGATATCTTTTAAATTGGAAACAACGTATATTAAAGGAAAATTATCATAATAGGGAATGATATGCGTAAAATTGGAAATAATGACGTAAACAGATATTCTAACTTAAGAGCTTTTTAATGATAAAGAAATTATTGATGTCTCAGTCGGAAAGTTTGGCATGCAGTAATTGCTGCTTTCCCTTACTGCATAAATACCGTACAAAGCCGCAGCTGAGAGCAAGTATTTCAAAATATGGTGATTTAAATTTGTTGAGACTGAAGTGAGGTGTGTAAACTGATGAATACATAACCGGAGAATATTTTCTCCATGCATCCTATGCAATGTTAAAGTAATATCTTAGGGAAAATCTTTCCATATTGAACATTCCTCTGTTGGAGTGAGTTAAATAACCTTTTGGCGCTTGGATGTACACTATATATGCTTCTTAAGATTTCCTGTCATTTAAAATAAATTCCGTGAAGATATGAAAGTAGAACTTGGGGGTGTACTTAATTTTAACCCTGAAATGCATATGTGATGGTAGAATGATCTTTGTCTCAAAGTCAATTTCAAACTGGAAATGACCTCAATTACTTGATTTTCGTGCTGAAACTGAATGTAAAATTTGTTCGACATGACTCACTGGATTTATTTTAAAGCAAATTTTTCTTTATGTTTCAGTATTTCAACTGCTAGAGCACACGAATTTAATGTTCCTTTTTCTCAATTGCAGAGGACAGAAAGTTATTTGTTGGTATGCTGAACAAGCAACAAAGCGAAGATGACGTCAGAGCATTATTCAGCCCATATGGCACGATTGAAGAATGCACGATTCTAAGGGACCAAAATGGAAACAGCAAAGGTAAGACACTTCCGTTTCTTAAGGAACTGAAATGGACGAAGTCTTCGCATTTATCAGTTTCAGTAGTCTCTGGACCGAAAGTGCTCCCAAAGGACGCAACTCTTAGACATATTTCACTTGTCCTTATTATAAATAGCAAATAAATTGCCATCATTTTCATTAATTACTTACACACTCTCTCAAAAACATGCGGTCAAGCAAAATATGCGTCCTTGTACACAAATTGTCAGTAAATAAGGTTTTACTGACGTTCCTTTTGGAATTGTTGACATAATGGATTAATCATTTCGGCTCAAGATCAAATCTATGGTAATACTGACAAAAAATGCATCAGTAAAAATATTAAACATACACAAGGCTTAAAGGCAGATATTATAAGCCTTAATTTATAACGTCAAAATGCGATACGAGCCCCGTGTTACCTTTTAAATAATATTCCATACAATATTTAGCATTTATTAATAACAGTTTGAGAGTGATAAAGCATAGACATTGCCCTATTGCTTTTCGACAGGATTGTTAAGATAATTGATGGCAAAGATCGCTTACATGTTCATGGTTTTGCTTTATGAAGCAAATCTGGTCTTCAAGATGAAATATATAAGTTTTAAAGGAGCAAAGAAATACATAACAATATGGGTATTGTGATCATATTTTTTGGCAAAGAAAGCATATGTTATTATAATAACAAGGGCTCCAGATGCTACCTAAAGTCTTCATTATCCTCGACATGTAGCAGATGTTTATAGTCATTGATAATAGACAGCATACGAATGACAATTTAAACTTTGCTTACCGAAAATAGCCTTTACCTGATCACACGGAAAGGGTCACAGTATTATTTGAAATTACTTTTGGAATTTTTGCTCTTTTATGCACCCAATTCACATGTACACCCATTAATATGTGTCTTTGTCTCTCGTGGTTAGAGAAGAATTTTTCAGCATATTGGTCACTGCTTAAACTATTTCTTTGTTAATTATTTACTTTGCAAGTGTTTTGCAGACGCGTTAGTTTGCATGCACTCTTTTTAATTTCTGTGATCAGGTTACCATACTTTGACCAACTGTCTTGATTCAATCCGAAATGTCATCTATGAGCACAACCAAGGTGAAAACAATTTATATAAAATGTAAAATACATGTATCTAATTAAATAAACATCTGCTTTGCAGAGATAAAAATGTCATTATACAGTTAAATATGTTAGCCTCGGATCGTTATAAGAATCGGTCTTTCCTCTTGGAGAGAAAAGTAAACGCCTGCAATTATATACCAGCTGGCTTCTTTTGCATGTAGGTCAAAGCCAAGGTAATGCCAGTTCAAGTCATGTTGTTTGGCACAGTTTTACGTGATTATATCAGTTTCACTTATCCAATGAAATTTATTGAAATAAATTTCCTGCAAAAGTGATAACCAAAGCAATCAAATTATCTTCTGATATATAAGGTAGAAACTATTGTTTCTTTGCTGTATCTTTTATGCACGGTCAACTTGAGCAACATGGAGAAGAAGACTCCACCGAAGAAAACCATTTTTGACATTTTAGCAGGTTCAAGTTAGTTTCTTTGCTGGTAAAGGCACAAATCAGCTTCTCAAAAAGCAAAATATATTTTTGGTGTATACGCCCCTTAAGAAGAATTACAATAAACATTTTCCAAAAAGCACAAAATAAAATAGAACATTTAAAGCAAAGCATGCATACCAAGACCAAATGGATCAATATCTATTTTTGTGTATTGGAAACAGTATGAAATAAGTCTGAAACAAACTTGATTTTGGACACAAAGAAATATATATTTGTCGTGAACAATCCCAAATTTAATAAGTTATGGTGTCAGTTCAACATATTTTTGATAGAACGCCAGAATAGTAAAGAAAATCGGATTTCATGTAATTTGTGCCATGTGTGTACTGAAAGCTGGATACATGAATTATAGATATGCGTCTGTTGTGGCATTTGCGATCAATATTGACTTGAATGGTGAAAGCCAATATCTAAAGAGAATGATAGTTGCTTCATGTACTGTAGAATATTTGATCAGACCATGTACTCCATTCCTTGTTAATAAAAGGAGTAACGAAGAAACTATGTAAATGTACAAAGATTGATATTTTTCATTAAATGAATTTACTTTACTCGAATTTAAAAGCGTGGTGCCTATATATTAAGTAAAATTCAAGAGCATGGCAGGTAATGTCAAACAAGAAATACAAATTTTCAGTTGAAGAAGCATCATTCTAACGTCAGAACAAAGTCAAAATCTAACAGCAGTTATTGTCAACAAAAATAAAGGCCATTACATGAGTTGAAGCTTGATGCATCTTTCGGTTTTAATCAAAATATCATTTTAGGTCCACTTTAAGGGTGTTTCACCAGTATAAGGCCACTTTAAGGGTGTTTCACCAGTATAGGGTCTCATTAAGGGTATTTTACCGTTACATGGGCATATTAATGGTATTTTGATGTAAAACTTTTAAGTCTTGCAATGGTTCAGAGAGAAATATAGAAGTCCAAAATATTGCACCATCTTGCATCTGTTATAAAAGATTTACATTTGTTTTATAATGGAATACATAATAATGAAAAATATAAACTTTATAGTTTGAAATATAAATACAGAGAACTGCTTCAAGTTGTCATCTGCATAGGTTAATTCATGACTTTTTACTTTTTTTTGTAAAAGATGGTTAGATAATGGTAGTGATAAGGTCAGGGACATATACTGACTAACATCTTTTGGATGAAATCGGGTTTACAAGAAGTAGATATGCTTGCTTACTGGACATAAAAAGGACTGGAACTTTCTTACTATTGTCTGCTATGCAATCTTTTATGCACCATGTTGCTTAGATTAACGTATTTTATGTTTGAATTGCATAACACTAGTTCTACAAACATGATGCAAATTAAAATTACAGGGTGTGCCTTTGTCAAGTATTCGAACCACTCTGAGGCCCAAGCTGCCATTAATGGACTCCACGGAAGTCAAACTATGGCGGTATGTTTACTCTCTTTCTTCCATATCAATGCTTGATGTTTCCTTTGGTCTATATCTTATCTATTCGTAATTAATTTGACACTGAGATGTTTAGAAAAAATTAAATGTAATAGTCAATGGGAAATTTCTCGCAGTTCAAGTAAATATTTATGGATTACAAAAGACAATAATATTTAATATCGTTTATACTTTGTAAATAATGTCGCAAATATAAATTTGTAAAGAAAATATTTTATTATTAAAGTTAGGCATTGTTTAGCATTTTCTTGGTTAAATCTTAAAACTATTTTACTATTTTGATATCAGTATAACCATTTTTATCCACAGAAACACACACACACACACACACAGAAACACACACACACACACACACACACACACACACACACATGAATGCATTTTTTTAAACCCATATTTCAATGCTTAAAACCTATTGATTGAAAAAAGTGTTTCCAGGGTGCGTCATCAAGCCTTGTTGTGAAGTTTGCAGATACGGAGAAAGAACGTCAGTTGCGTCGAATGCAGCAAATGACCGGACCTTTAGGAATATTAAGTCCTATTACGCTTTCTCAGATAGGAGCTTATGGAACATACGCTCAGGTGACAGATATCAACAAGATTTTATTTTCTTTAGATATTGATTATTATTGTGGAGCATGATGTTTGCACCTTTAAGATGTCAGATGGAATGAGAAAAAATAATTGTTTTATTGTAAATAAATTTCTTAAAATTTGAATGTATACCGCTACGGGCCAATCTGGGCCAACTTAAAATCATCTCAAGTAGAAAATTGTGGTAAAGACAGCACAATACAAATCAGAGGGAATTCAGGTAGTAAAATTAAGAAATTATGCACTGAGATAGTTTGTTTGTTTGCATGATTACATATCAACATCCTTTGACTTCTTCACATATCTGTAAGTGATATGAATGATTGTAATATTCCTAAGTGGCATGAGTAAATGTAATATCCAGAAGTTGCATGATTAATTGTAAAATCTGTAAATGGTATGAGTAATTGTACTATCCGTAAGTGACATGCGTGATTGTAATATCCCTAAGTGGTATGAATAATTGTAATATCCCTAAGTGATATGAATAATTGTAATATCCCTAAGTGATATGCATGATTGTAATATCCCAAAGTGATATGAATAATTGTAATATCCCTAAGTGGTATGAATATTTGTAATATCTATAAGTGATATGCATGATTGTAATATCCCAAAGTGATATGAATAATTGTAATATCCCTAAGTGGTAAGTGATATGAATAATTGTAATATCCCTAAGTGGTATGAATAATTGTAATATCTTTAAGTGATATGAATAATTGTAATATCCTTAAGTGATATGAAAAATTGTAATATCCCTAAGTGGTATGAATAATTGTAATATCCCTGAGTGGTATGAATAATTGTAATATCCTTAAGTGATATGAATAATTGTAATATTCCTAAGTGGTATCAATAATTGTAATATCCCTGAGTGGTATGCATGATTCTAATATCTCTAAGTGGTATGAATAATTGTAATATCCCTAAGTGATATGAGTAATTGTAATATTCCTAAGTGGTATGAAAAGTGTAATATCCCTAAGTGATATGAATAATTGTAATATCCCTAAGTGATATGAAAAATTGTAATATCCCTAAGTGATATGCATGATTGTAATATCCCTAAATGATATGAATGATTGTAATATCCCTAAGTGGTATGAAAAGTGTAATATCCCTAAGTGATATGAATAATTGTAATATCCCACAGTGGTATGAATAATTGTAATGTCCCTAAGTGATATGAAAAATTGTAATATCCCTAAGTGGTATGAATAATTGTAATATCCCTAAGTGATATGCATGATTGTAATATCCCTAAATGATATGAATAATTGTAATATCCTTAAGTGTTATGAATAACTGTAATATCCTTCAGTGATATAAATAACTGTAATAACCCTAAGGGGTATAAATAACTGTAATATTCCTAAGTGATATGAATAATTGTAGTATCCTAAGTGTTATGAATAATTGTAATATCCATAAATGGTATGACTAATTGAAATATCCATAAGGGATATGAATAATTGTAATATCCTTAAGTGGTATGAATAATTGTAATATCCATAAATGGTATGACTGATTGTAATATCTGTAAGGGTATGAATAATGGTAATATCTGTAAGTGATTTGGGTAATTGTAATATCCATAAATGCTATGACTATTTCTTGTGTCCACAAGTGATATGAATAACTGTAATATTGCTAAGTGATATTACCAACTGTAATATCCCTAAGTGATATGACAAACTGTAATATCCCTAAGTGATATGACAAACTGTAATATCCCTAAGTGATATGACTAATTCTTATATCCATATATGGTATAAGTAATGTCCATAAGTGGTATGAGTATTAGTACAATTAAGCTTATTTTAGTTAGGAGTAAAAATTAAAGATGAAAAAAGGTTTAAGCTAAACTTGACTGTTAAGGAATGTAATTGTGATTTGCTGTCTAAAGATATATATGCATCTTATTTGCCAAAGCCTTTTTCATCTTATTCACAAAAGTCTTGTGGACAACAAAATATGAAGTACATGTATGTGTAAAAGGAGGCAACTTTGTACATTTATTTTTATTGCCTACCTTTCATACATCATCAAAAGTGGTTGAGAATGGAAATGCACACACACTGACAACAATTCATGCATCACTGAATGCTTAATACACACACTGACAGTAATCCCTGCATCATTGAATGCTTAGTACACACATTAACAGTAATCCATGCATCACTGAATGCTTAGTACACTCAATGACAGTAATCCATACATCACTGAATGCTTAGTACACACACTGACAGTAATCCATGCATCACTGAATGCTTAGTACACACACTGACTGTAATCCATTCATCACTGAATGCTTAGTACACACACTGACAGTAATCCATTCATCACTGAATGCTTACTACACACACTGACAGTAATCCATGCATTGTTGAATGCTTAGTACACACACTGACAGTAATCTGTGCATCACTGAATGCTTAGTACACACACCGACAGTAATCCATGCATGATTGAATGTATAGCATACTTTTAAAATTTTATAACTCTAGTGATGCATTGGTTAGAGAAATGTTTGCACAATGATACACCTTGAATTTTTGTTCTGCCATTAGGTCCTTTCAGTTGAACCATATGAGGTTGCTAAATATAAGCTGAGATGGTTCAAGCCATAACTGTACTAAGTACAATATTAAATTCTCATAAAAAGAAAAAATGTGATGCAGTTGTTATTATTATTATTATTATTATTATTATTATTATTATCATCAGCTGGTGCAACAGCAGCAAGCAGCAGTGATGGCAGCAGCTGCACAGGGTGCTTACCTGGCAACACCAGTTACACTCGCCCATGTGTCCCAGGTCGGCACTCTGACTACTCCAAATGGCCTATCAACAGCAGCGCTCACCCCAACTACAGCATCTCTTGCTAATGGTAATATGAACATATCTAATTATAATATTGTTTTGATCATTATTAAAACATTTATATTTAATTTTCACTGGGAAGATAATAATAAATGCAACTATTATTTCTTATGAAAGATAAATTTATGGACATTCAGTCAAACCCACTTATCTCGACCTCGGTTATCTTGAGAACCCGCATATGTCGAGCGTTTTGGTCCGGTCCCGAAAAAATCCTTCTTTGTTATGCTAATTTTTACCCGCTTATCTTGACCCCTGTTAAGTTGATAACCCGGTTATGTTGGGCATAAGTTTTGGTCGGAAGTAACATGTGAACCCGCTTAATTCAACAAAATGCAACTTTTAATGTCCATCTCAGAGAAATTTTACAAGAAATGATCCGGCGTTTCCGCTATTACCATTACCTCGTACAGTCAGTACAAGACCAAATTTTACTGGTACAAATGCTAATCAACCAATCTCATCAATGCATGGTTTATCACTTACACAGAGTGGAGAAAATTATCATGCAAACAATACTTTAGGGTAAGGAAACTGAATGCATGCGTTTCTGACCTTTACGTAAGCTGCGTTCTAAATGGACATTATTGCATGTCCACACCACAACAATATAGCTTGTCCCACACAGCATCATGAATTTGATCTTATCTTTAGCTCAGAAAATTATCAGGTTAACATCATTAAATGTAGCTAAAAATATGTAGCTAAAAATACCTAATTTGTTTTACACAATATATTTAAAACAAATTCGGTAATAATTAAAGTGTTTTCATGCTTGGTGCGAGAATAAAAGCCTTCAACTTCAGCATGGCCAGATCACGTGACTCACAATAATCTATAAATAAAAACCTGCAAAGCTCCAAACTAAGCTGGGCCCCCTCCCATTAACCCCCCCCATTGGTTATTAATTTGTTTTGAACAAGAGCAAATAAAAGCACCAATGGTATTGTAAAAAAAAGTTTTTAGCACCCAGTATTTTTTTTAATGAAATTGGTGATCGCTGTACCATGATTACATATTCTTCAACACAAATGGAATGAAGCATAAGGCAACTGATGGGATTAAAATTTGAAACAGAAAGAAGAGTGCTTTCATTTGTGTAGTTTTTATCTTGAATTTCAAAGTCTTGCAATCCATCAAAGAGATTAGCCGACTCTCCTTCTGGTGCTGTGTTCTTGCTGATGATCACTGATCAAAGTTGGGAGGGATATGGGACTACAACTGTATGAATGGAATAAGTTGTCTTCTAACTGCATGAATGGAATAAGTTGGCTTCATACAGAATTTAATGTCGAGACAGTTAACATTAAAGACTTGAAACACATTTTACAGTTTGTTGGTACATGAATACCGACAGTCCCGTCTTTTTCCAGCACAGAAGCAAAATTTATTGGTAAAAACCAGCATATTATGGTGTAAAGGAACCTCTGACGATCCAAAAAAAGATCGATTTTCATGCACAATATTGGTCAGTTACATTTTGCTGCTAGTCACAAGTCAAACAAAAGAAAACAGTTTAAAAAAAACAAAAATAAGTACAATTCTATATGTACATGTACTTCAATTGGCCTAGATTTTGGATAGCATGAGAAAATCATTATCTTGCTGAGGCTACCAAAGGGATGAGGCTATTCACAGGGAAATAAAAACAACTTTAAACCACTGACATTGTTGCAGTAACTTATTGTTGTAAAAATATGACTTGTTACTTAATCTCATTTAAAAGACCTCCAATCTTTTTTCTCCAACCAGGATTGACTGAATTATTATTTTTATTGTGCATTAGAAATGCCATTTGTTTTTAGAAATAAAACTCCTCATTTTTGGTACTTCAGACGCATAATCATTGTTCTGCAGTAGATTTATCAACTAAACCCTGATATCTCGGGTCCCAGTTATGTTGACGATTTTTTGACACCACCGACGTAATCGAGATAGCCGGGTTTGAATGTAATTGAAAGCATAATAAGAACTGCTACATAATATTTAGACTGTGATTTCTAATTTTCTGAAATAATCTTACCTAAATATATATGATTGTATAATGAATTAATCTTTACAACATTATTTGTATTGTGCTTACTGTATTTTCCTTTGTTCATAATCATATAAAATTATACCATTCATTTCTTCAGGTACAGCGACCACAACCATCAATGGAGCACCACAAAGTGTCCTATCTCCGACTCACATGGCAGGTTTTTCTGTCCACCAGGCCAATGGACAACCCCCAGAAATTTACGCTAATGGCATTCCACATTATCCAGGTGAGTTTCTGATGTGGAGACAAGGTTTTTGAATGGGTATGCTTGCGTAGATTTAAACTACAAGGATAATGATAATTGTGAATTTATTATTAAATTACCTTTTGAGCTTTATTTTATTAACTACATTCCTAACACATGGTTGCCAAAAATACCTCAGTGCTTTTGAATGACAGTTGAAGTGAGGGCACAGAAACTGTCAAAAGGACTGTAATTTATAAATATATTTAAAATATGTGTATCTCTCAATTATGTGTTTCTTTCTAACAGGACAGAGTAACTTAGGACTGTGACTGAAAAAGCTGTGTAGACAAAGCCTAAAATGTGGAATGTATCTTAACTTGACTGCAACTAACTGAGTTCTAGCATTGATGTTAAATATATAATTAAAAACATAATGATAATTTTCACCTCCTCATTTTCACAGGTAGCACATCGCCTCAGTTTGTAACACAAACCATGGCAAATGGTGAACCTCTGCAGGCATATGCAGCAATGCAGCCTTATGGGATAGGTAAGTGGAGGTTAGGAGATCCATCTATTTCCCATTGCTCTTACTCAATATTTCTAACAAAATAAACAAAATAAAACTGACTCAAAGTAAAAATCTATTTCATCACATTTAGTTTGAATTTAAAATCACAGTCTGAAGAAATGAAATAGTTTTTGTAAAATTTTTACTGATCAATACTCTTTAGCACATCCTTCTCATGTTCTGGTTTGTAGTCACATCTGTAACAAAAGCTTCAGAGAGAGAATATGAAATTTTTTATGTTGAGCAAGAATTGTTGATATGCAAAGGAAAACAAAGCTCTACATATAAAATAAGCATAGGAGCAACAGTTTATAATGTCTCATTTTTAGGCTCTATTCATGTTTCAGAATCATTCTGTGTATATGCACATTATTTTCATATGAATTACTCACATTCTTGTCTCTAAATACCTTTCCAGAAATAATAGTACATATGATATTAATCTGTTATTTTATGCCTAATTTTAGCATATCCCCCTGCCTATGGACCAATTCTTAATCTGATATTTTATGCCTAATTTTAGCATATCCCCCTGCCTATGGACCAATTCTTAATCTGATATTTTATGCCTAATTTCAGCATATCCCCCTGCCTATGGACCAATTCTTAATCTGATATTTTATGCCTAATTTCAGCATATCCCCCTGCCTATGGACCAATTCAACAAGCTCTTGCACAGCATGCAGCACTTATACCCTCTGCTCAGAAAGAAGGTAGGTACATTTCTTAACCAAATAGATGCTTTCTAACTAGAATTTCATAATGTCAGATATGGTCAATTCAGATTTCAGTTTATGATATGAATTGATCCAGATCTTCATGTGTTCATTAATTAATATATTTCAATGATCTAATTTTGTAAATAATTATAAAAATTATACATAGCTATCATATTTTGCATAAGTAGAATTTGTTAATTGAATCCAAGAAATTAATTAGTTATAGATATTTTACTGTTTATGATATTTATAAAATTAAAAATTTGCTTGCATTGCAAAACTTTTAATAGAATCCTGGTTATTTAGAATCATTTATGTCTCAAAATTGCACATGCTAGTTGAATTTGCAAACTTGTTTTTTACAATTCATATTGTTTACAATTCATTGTTTACAATTAATATAAAAGTCAAAAATTATAACACACTGTCAGTTTATTTTTCTTTCTTCATATTGGCCAAAGTAACGTTTTTTGGGGGAGCTTTTGTCGGGTACTAACATTTCTGTATACATTGAAAAGGACACTGAAGGTAATATTTATAAAGTTTGAGCCAGTAAAGATGAAAAAAGCTTGTTGTTTGATTACACATTTGAAGACAAAGTTCTTTTGTAACCTAATTTTTCTAGAGATTTTCACCATTCTACTTTCTTCTCCCAAAACAATGATGAGATATTTCATTAGACTCTTTATGAAATATGAGTGTTGCTTTAATTTCAAATACACCCATGCTTTAGGATATGTGCATTGCTTTAATTTCAAATACACCCATGATTTAGGTCATGTGTATTGCTTTAATTTCAAATACACCCATGTTTTAGGACTTTATGCCTCCATGCAAGGTTGAGAATGTCTAATGTTTTGATTTTTGAGCAAAGACAAGGGAATTTGTTGGCTTATTTAATACATTTTTTATTACAAATTAATTATTTGCACATACTGTGTAATTATTAAATCACTCAATTGTTGAAGAATCTACTAATGTAAGGAAGCATATTTTTTATCAATCTTGCTGCAACATCTTTGTCTTAAGTTACATAGTTTTGTTGCTATATTGCAATGAGAACTCTTTAATATTTGTCTACTCATGCTAATGTTGTCGGACAAGGTAATCCCATGTTGTCATATTTACAGGTTATATATTTACAGGACCAGAAGGCTGTAATTTGTTTATTTATCACCTTCCACAAGAGTTTGGAGATGCTGAACTGGCCCAGATGTTCATGCCATTTGGCAGTGTCATCAGTGCTAAAGTTTACGTTGACAGGGCTACAAACCAGAGCAAATGCTTTGGTAAGCTTCTTTTTACATCCTGTATTAAAATTTTTCTTGTTAATGAATGTTTGATAATTGTATTACCAAAATCACATATCTTGCCTTAAAATTCAAAATTCACTTTTATCAAAATCACATATCATACCTTAAACTTTTATTTACATTTACATCATTGTAAGTATTTAGAGAACATGTGACAGTTACACTGCCAATGGTTGTACAAGGTTATTCCCCTTTCGAAGCATTTAGAGAATATGTGACAGTTACACTGTGAATGGTTGTACAAGGTTATTCCCCTTTCTAAGTACTGTATTCAGAGAACATGTGACAGTTACAGTGCCAATGGTTGTACAAGGTTATTCCCCTTTCTAAGTATTTAGAGAACATGTGACAGTTACACTGCCAATGGTTGTACAAGGTTATTCCCCCGTTTCTCTTGTACAATACTTCATTTAGATTTGAACTGTGTGCTTTTTGTGACCATCAGCATCAGTAACAGGACTGAAAGAAATGGAAAAGTCCAGACATTTTAACCCCATACTTCATAAGCACCATTTTGTGATATAGCTGTTTCCAGCGTTCTTTGATATGGCATCTTTTCTTCCACATTTTCATGGATAAATTTCTTCATATGTCAAAATCACCTTTAAATGTCAGTGCATTTAAAAGACAATGCAATGTACATGGTTTCTTCCATTAAAATCCAGTCCATACTTGAAACCAGTGTCCTCGTCAAATGCATTGGATACATCTTCCATACATGTATTTGTGTAATAAGCAAAAACAATTTTAATCTGTAACCAAAATATTTTTTTTCTCTCAATATATTATCTGTAATAAACAAAGTTAGGAATGTCTTATCTTCTGGAGTGATTTGATGAAATAAATGTTAGACATTGCTGTTTAGGAAATTCCTTAATCAGATGATTGCACCTCATGGTGACTTGAGACTATATTAACACAAATAAATAAAGGTTTTACACAGAAGAGTAAAATCTTTACATTTTGCCAGAGTCTTCACATACCTAGACACCTTTCATTTTTGACAGAGTCTTCACATACCTAGACACCTTTCATTTTGCCAGAGTCTTCACATACCTAGACACCTTTCATTTTTGACACTCTTCACATACCTAGACACCTTTCATTTTTGACAGAGTCTTCACATACCTAGACACCTTTCATTTTTGACAGTGGGAAGTAACTAAATTGAACAAGCAAGATGTACAAAAGTATAAAAAAGAAACAATAATGAAAAAGTATATATCTTTTGTTCATAAATACATAAGAGGTCATTAGGATCCTGACTATGGTATGTTGCAAAAAAGGAAAATGACCAAAGGTTTACTATGACAAAATTAGTTATGAAATGTGCTATATATATAGTTTCCTGGCAGTTGAATAGAATTTGAATTGTTTATGAAAATATATCTTGATGAAAATATGAATGAAGATTTCATTCTTATTCAGGTTTTGTAAGCTTCGACAATCCAGCAAGTGCTCATGCTGCCATACAGGCAATGAATGGATTCCAGATTGGAATGAAAAGATTAAAGGTCCAGCTCAAGCGACCAAAGGATGCAAACAGGCCCTACTAGGCCACTGGCAAATTCGGTAGGTTTGTGTACTTCACATGTGTTGCAGGTACACTATGGTTTTACATGATATTACAAAATTATTTAGCTCAAATATTTGTTATTGATGATAACAAAATGTTTCTTTTTTTAAAGGTATGTGCAATAAACATGGTGTACATTTAGGGGATTCACACGTATATAACATGAGAATATCTATACTGTGGTTTAGTCATATTGTTCTTAAAAGTCTATGGACACTTTAGATTTCTCAAGATGAGACTTTATCTTTAGGGTACTGTTGTTTCTAGTGATAAATTTTTCAAAATTACATAGAAAATGAAGACATAAATATATTTTTTTAAATGCCTATACAGCCATGAAAATTGCAAGTTATTTTATATTGGGAGTCATGTTTATACAGCCATGTAAATGGAAAAGTGATTTTATATTGGGAGTCATATCTATATAGCGATGAAAATGTCAAGTGGGAGTCATGTCTATAGAGCCATGAAAATGGCAAGTTATTTTAGTTTGGGAGGCTTAGGCAATACAGCCATGAAAATGGCAGGTTATTTTATTTTGGGAGTCTTAGGCAATGCCTGATATGTTGGTTGAATTTTCCTGATATAAATAAGACAGCAAAACTTCAACCAGTATTCTTCAGTGGTTCGATCGTAACCTCATTATTTCAACATGTTTGAAAAATCATTCAAATATATAAAATGGGTGTTTTAATATTTATTTGACAGAAATATGAAACTCAAGAATTTTAAATACTTTAAAAGAAATTAGAGATTAAGAAAATTGTGTCCATACAAATGTCCAGAATGATGTACTTGATTGGTACTTTTACAGACTTTGTTACAGAGTTATATCGTAAAATCTTATTACCTCCACTTCGAAGACAAGTTGCTTTCTTCATATACATTATATCAGTGTTAAGTTTGTTTTGAATGTGTTTATGGCAAGATGGCACATTTAATTAATGGTATGCATTGGTGTCTATATTTACTTTTTTCATTTATTAAGACTCTCATGTATGATAAGCATTGTAAATAATCAACAGTTACTATTCATTCTCATTCCCTTTTCTTTTTTTATTTAGGGGATAGATACAATTTTCATGAGAGATCTTACTATGACAGTACAGTATTTATTGTGGGTGGGATGCCATATCAATAATTTAACATGCAACATAAGCTTAATTTGCATAATATTCTTTATAGAGCTGAGGAAAATTCACTCTTGTTAGAGGGTGGTCAGCTATCGTTACTATGGCAACTATTCAAAATGGCAGCAGACATAGTAAGTCAATGGTGGGGTGACCAGTGTTGTTAGTCGTTATGGCAACATATTGTAAACAATGTGTAGATTTATTTCACGTAACCATGGTGATCCGGTGCTGCTTCTATGGTTTCTAATACAGTGTATTTTTCACTTTTCTCATTTAGTTTTGATATATTTTTTATTGGACTGTTGAGGTGTTGTACAAGTAATTTTGTCTACTGTTTTATATTATAGTTGGTGATAAGTGGTGTTTGATTTCTATTAATAAAATGTAATGTTTGTTACTGCGCAGTTTTAATCCACAAGTAAAGCTTTAATTAACACCACCACAATTATTTTCCCACATTTTCTCTTTGAGTGCATTTGTTTTGTCTCTATATTATATTAAAAACAACTAACTTGACTTGTTGATATTGTGCATGTTCTTTAACATTTGATCATTACACATATCTGTCTTACTGATCGTTAAACAATATGCCATGGGAATATTATTGGATAAATTAGGCAGCTCATGCATAGACATTTTACTTTTCATAAAGGGGTGAATAACTCTAACAAAATTCATGCTACCTTATTGCCCATGTAGAAATAATGAGGGGTTGATTACATTCCAAGCTACTGCTGATTTTTATCAGACATTTTAAAACATTTTGTAGCCATCAAGAGACATTCTGAGTAGAAGTTAATTTAAACCATGTGTTTTTGCCATACAAATCATCCATACAAATGACTCCTCTGAGTGGTTTACTGACCTACTTAACAAAGAGTTTAGTTTTAGTAGGTCAATATTTCTTTCAAGGTTTCAGAAACCTTGTTCTCTTTTTTGTACATTTGGAGAAATGTATATTTTCTTAATTGCTTAAATTCAATGCTGAAAAATCAAGGCATTATCCCCAAACCATCTGAAACTGATGGAAAATGTTTCTCTTGTGATATGAAATATTGAAATTCAAATAAAATGAATAAAATCATGTCCTAAGTACCTCTCAGAAGAGTTATATTGTATATCATTTCTTTATTAAATGGGAACACATGTTTAGTTTAGATTGGATGTAAAATAAGTCCTTTGTCTTCATAAAAAAGACTTATTTTACATGTTAATGTTCCCAGCAGCCGTATGTGATTAGTAGAGGCTATTTTGTGATTTTTTTGTAATGTTTCAAATAGCTGTCAAACTGTACATGACTTACTGGTGACTCACTTTTTGTACAACACATAAAGATAGGTGGAAACATTAATGTTGACTGTTTATTTGGTTTAGTATTAATACGTCACCAAACAAGTAACACACATGGAAAGAACAAAGATAATAATAATAATAATAATAATGACAATAAAAGTAAGAATGGATGTAAAGCAAAGTGCAAAAAGGATGGTACATGCAAAGCAAAAACATTTTTAAAAGCAAACTGTGTGTTATTTGACTGAGATTAGTGAAAATAAATTTAAACTCCATCTCTTCTAAAAAGAATGACTAATTACTCTCATATTTTTTAATAAATTGTAATCATTTGTAGAATGCTTATTATCATTCATAAATGAAATTACATAGCTGATTTCACTTTACAAAAATATGTTAAGTCTGTTCATGAAAGGAACATCGTCATCATTTTCTTTCAAGTCATAAAACATATATGATTTAGATCAGATATTTTCTGAGACACTAAATGCCATTTCTTCTCATTATATAAATGGCATATTCCACTTATTCAGAATAAAGTTTAAACAGGAAAAATGTGCTTTTTTTATAAATGAATTTACTTGAAATAATAGTCTATAATGGGTTAAGATATATTCATTCAGTTAATACACTGTAAGTATTAATATTTTTAGAAACAAAATCATTGTACAATAATTAGCAAAACAACCATCCCAATAGTTATAGTAATTAGTCAGAGAAAATTGATGAAAATAAACAATACAGTCTTGAAAATCAATCAGTGAATGCTGCTTTCTTGCTACATCCTGCTGGTAAATATGTGAAAGTTTTATATTTATTTCCGAAACAGACACTAATACAGAAACATATTTTGATGCCTTATATTGACATTCATTAAAAATGAAGATGTTATATGGCCACATAATTTTAGAAGTAGAATTCATTTGTATCATATATGGTTTATACCCAGCATAAAGAAAGAATGACATATTTTCAGATTATTTGCAAGGCTATAAACTTGGTTCCTCTCTCTTCTTTCATTTATATATATATATGTATAAAATTACTGATAAATTTTAAATACCTTTGGTGTCTGATATTATCTAGTAAAATAAACAGAAGTTTATATAACTTTTTCATGCTACTTTTAAAATATAAGACGATTATGTAAATGGGTTTCATTCTTCAGTTTTTAATGTGAAAAATTTCACAGCTTTTTTTAATAATAATAATAATAATAATTATTATTATTATTATTATTATTATTATTATGTTAATTTGCACAGAAAGTATTCTATCCTACTTTATTTGTCAGCAGGTTCAATAGGCATTCATTTAAAAGATATTCAATACCATATTTTTAAGGATTTCTGCTTTCTTTTCAGGACCAAGATTATCTAGTCAATTCTGCCAAGGGCAAAGTCTCAAGCAAATGACAGAATATATATGTGTATATATTTGGCTGGAAATTTTCAGGAAGAGATGTTCCAGATATAAGGGAGTATCATGACAGTCATAAATGACATTTTGAACGAACCCACCGAGGTGTATATGTACATAGACTATTTATTTCTTTTAAATTATTTGTAAATACTTTAAGTAAGATAATTCTGTTATAAATCAAATAGCAGGTACTTGTATTCCACCAATAGATATTAACATGTGCTTTTATTTGTTCTACAGACCATGTTTATAAACAATTTTGCGGAAAATGTGAGAGTAAAGGTCATACCACTCCACCTACGTCTTGTTGAACATTCAAAGCAGGTATTTGTAGGTGAACAATATGACCGTTTCTGTATCTTTCATGAGCCATTTTTCAGTGTGTTCTCCTTACAGTGCAATATAAAATAGGTTGGCATGGATGGTACATGTAGAATATAGTAGCACTAGATATAGATGAAATAGGATCTCTTTTTATAAGTATATCAGAAATTAGATCACAATAGAATTGGGTTGTTTTTACATAATTAGAAAATGTGTTAAGATTTCCTAGCAACAATATTTTTTGGAAGGATTCAAACATCATACTTTTGTACATTTCTTAAAATTAAACATTCTTTAAAGTAATATATCATGTATTTACAGTGTGACAGTTGAATAGTTAAGATTTGACAGATAATTGATCTAGAATGTTCCTCAGTTAAACAATGTTCTAACTACAAAATCTGTGCATTTATTAGAATGGGAAGAATAAAACTAAAACAGTTAAAAGCAGCAGTTCTTCTTTTGTGATCTCTTTTCCTTGTATCACATGGATCATTCAAATGTAAATCTACTTTCTAGTTGAAATTTGTCTCCATTTATGTCAAGAAAGATTTTCCAATCAAATTCTATCCTTTGAGTTATGCCTTTTTCGAGGGTTTGATGGATTAAGTTCAAAACATTCCATTTTCATACCTTCAAGACATTTTTATATATGTATCATCAATGTCGTGGACAGTTTTGTATCTTAGAACAGTAGCACAGACAAAGAGAATATTTTTCTATGTCTTTGTCGCATACAGGAGCGACGTTATAGTTTTGCTCACAAAAGGCCAAAAAACTGTGGAGTTTCGCATATAGAATATCGACGTTGTTTTGTCACTAGAGTAAATTTTCCTTTATTGTTGATGCACTATAAAAAATACAAAGGGGAGTACATATTTCTGGACATTGTCCTTTTTACAACTATATTCTTGTTGTATTTGAGATTTGTAAAACTAGTACATTTTTTTCTATGATGGGCAGTGTAGTGAAAATTGTCTTTTTAACATGATACCTTTAGTAGGCAAGGTCTGTTCCATGAAATGTCGCCTTTTTCAGTACAAATTCTGTTGTCATAGCAACGTTTCATAATTTTGATGTTGTCAGGTGACGGAATTTAGTGTGACTTGATTATCTAATGTGATTGAGCTTTTCCAAGTTTTTTGTTGAAGAAAGGGGCATAACTCTAAAGGATCATATATTTTTCAATATCGTCTTGTGGTAAACAGACATGTTTTAAACACCATTCCCAAGCATGAAATCGTTATGATGTACAGACATTTGTAAATAGCATCACTCGAATCACTGTAACAATACAGTAGTTTGCATACTAGGATTTTCATGTTTTAGTGTAATTGAAACAATCATTATTAACATTTACTATTTATTGTAAATATACTTATCAAAGTCTTTTGTTCCTTTCTTATGATCAGTAAGTTTTACTTTTTGAAAGTAAGCATGTTTTCAACATTGGAATTCGGTCCTCAGCCCTTGCATTTTCAAGATTCTAGTGACCAAATTTTGCATTGTGTTTTATTTGGAATCTACAAGAGTAATCACAGAAAGATCCTATTGGCATCAAATTCTCTCACTCATTCTATTTTAATGACATAGCACCATATATATGATTTTCATTTTGACAAGAATTTCAATAGAAAACTCACTAAAGATTACTGATTATGTAACCATGTTTCTTGACACAGCAAGGACCGTTACGAAGTTAAGTGTAACTATCTTTAGCACTTAGACCTCTTTAACTACATTGATTAGTATTTATACCAGTTATTATTTAATGAAAAAAAACCCCATTAACATGAGAAACTTTCATCTAGCATGAATGTTTCTGAAAATCAGATATATTATTTAAATTATTGGCCTTCATAAGATTTTAGAAACAGCAATGTATATTGGTTTTATGAAACATTATTTTGTTATACCTGAGAGAAACACTTAATCCATGGTAGTTTTAATTATTTCAGCACATGATAATGAAGGAAATCCTTCAGTTTTGAGTTTTAGTAGTTGATGTTGTGTCTACGGTGATAAACAGCATTGTTGAATTTATTTACAGTTAACGGGTTTTGTTTGAACATCTGTTGCATTTCTGCATCTTTGAAATATGTAAAGTGGACACTATCTACCTAAACTTTGAATTATTATTGGAATTGGGAATCATAGGACTTCATTTCAATTGTAAATCTTAGGACTTCATTTCAATTTGGAAATCATGGGACTTCATTTCAATTGGAAATCATAGGACTTCATTTCAATTGAAAATCATAGGACTTCAGAACCATTAATAATTAGACTGTAGATGAATAGTCTTTGAGTCAATATAGAAAAATAGAAATCTGAAAATTTCAAATTCCTCTGGCCAAAAAGTCCATTTCAGTACAAGTTTCTTGTACCAGTAATTAACACCAGTAAAAGTGCATGAAATAAAAAGGTTTATCAAACATGTATGAGGAAGTAGACAGGAAAGATCATATATATTTGACATTCTCAATCCTGAAGCAATGTTTTATTCCAGAAATGTTTTGGGACATCAAAGACTTGTTCACTTTACATATTATAATTAGTAAAATGTTTTATTCCAGAAATTAGCAACAACACAATATTTGTTGAAAGAAATCTTGTTATTCTCAGTAAGTATTGAAACACATATTAAACTTGTTTATTGGCAAGCAAACAATTGCTGCTGTGCCATATGAAATTTATGCAGGCTAAAATTGTATTTGGTCTGAAGATGAATAACAGACTGGAGAACTGTTTTGATGTTTATCATAGTAATGGACCATATTGAAAAGATTAGTGATGACTTGAGATGAATTTTCTCTACAAGAACCAGTCAACTCCAGTCTACTTTAAAATGGTATATTGTGTCAAAGACAATAAAAGCTGTGTAGAATCTTTAAATAATTTGTTTTATTTTGTTGAATTTCCAAGTATAAAGGCATGCCTATAAGACTTTTCTTCCCAACACAGAAAGTAATTTTGTGACAAACATGAAAAGTTTTGGGAGTCATTGTGAAAATGGCCAGCTTACAAGCTATCAAGTTGTTTCAATACTTTCCCTTGTTCCTATTGATTCTTAAGAAACTCTGTAAACGTTGATCATTATTTTTGTTGTGCTAAAAGTCTTGATCGGGTGTTGTGAAAAGAGACTTGAGCAAAAGGTGTAAAATAATCTATGAATAAGTTATTGAAAATGTTAAATGTTCTTTAATGCTGAAAGCAGATTCAATATTTATGAACAAGTAAGGGACTATTTTTCTCAGAAGATTATTTATTAAGCTTTTCATTGTTTATCATTATATTGATATGGCAAAATGGATTCATTAAGACTTGCACAAAATTGCTTGGAAGAAGAAATCCTTTCAATAATAAATATAATAGACTTTATTTATTCTTGATGGACTCATCAAAATATACAGTATTCACTATATGTACACTAAGATGCTTTATGGGATACATATTAGCACAGACTGGAGGCAATACAATAAGGCAAATTCATAAAATCTGTTTAAATACAGTTTGGGTTAAACATATTTTACATTTGTTTTTCAACACAACAAGGGATGTACATAATTTAAAAGTATATTATACCAGATTTTAAACAATTGTATGTGTTCTCGATGAAAAATAATTTTATATAAAACTTCTTTGAAACATTTCAGTCTGGGGTTTCAGTATATTAACTGAGTGTTAGTTGAAAAGCACATGATTAGAATATACATTTCTGAGCCTGTAGTAAAAACATTCTGGTAATCTGGTGCCAGGTTGTTTTTAACATCGTGCATGTGATCTGAGTCACTGTATTTTAATCTCTCTTTTAAAAGTGACCATTCGAGTTTTTCAAATAAAGTTTAACTGTGTGTTGTTTATTTATCATCTAAACGAGTCAACGCCACATTGGTTTGAGGCATTCTGTGTTTTTTGAAAAACAAAAATGAGTAATGTCTAAAAATAGTGAAACAATGATCAAAATGGGGAAATTGTTCAACAAACATACTGTATTCTGCTCATATCTTTCAAACACACCTTTTCAAAGATAAAAATCCAGCAATTAGGAAAACAGAGCTAAGATGGTATTTGTAAACAACATTCACTTGGTTCTATCCTCATTTGGTTATCACTTAGTTGAATTTTTTTACAACTGACCATCCAAAGTGCTTCGTTTTAATTGGTCCATGATGCTGATTAGTTGTAGAGGTGTAAATAGTATTTAATGATAATTATAATAAATTGTACATAGTCTGCAATTCATAAGCATTTACTGGCTTTTAACCTCAAATTCTTCATAATCTTGCTTAGGATGCATAATTGATATAACTATAACCACATTTTGTTGATAGATTAGCTCAGAATTTGTTTCATTCTAGGTATATGAAAGAGATTATAAATGGAAACAGCTTATAATAAATATGATGGTTATCATTGTAAAGTTTACAGAACATTGAAATGGAAATTACTTTCACTTTGTTAGTTTTGAGCATTTTGTATCAAATTCATTATCATCGTCGAGGTGATCAAGAACTATATTTGTTAATTTTGTTTGTTTTATCTCTATCAAAAGCTGCCATCAATGATTTTTTCCAAATATTTGGAGAGTAAGATCAAATTAATCTTTTAAAGAAAATCCATGTTACAACCAATGGTGCAATATCTTTTGTTTTATTCTTATGTTTTTATAATAAAGGTTATGCATACATTAATTGTATTTGTATTTATTTTACCATTTATTTGTTCATCTCGATGCATTAAGATTATAACAGATTTAGTTGTTCCATGTTAAGTATCACTGGTGGCGTTACATGTTTTACACTGATTTGTTCGACTTGCGTGACATGTGATGCATAAGTTTCATCTTTTTCCATTTTAATGGAAGTGAAGAAAAAAATGAAATAAAAATAATTTCAGAACAATTATTTTATCTAGCATCCATTCACTCATATTTTCTCATTGAGAAAAATTTAATTTATTGTAAGTTTGAAAACAAATAAAGTACACAGTAATATGCTCAATATGAAAAGAAAAGATAATTTTCTCAAGTATTGCAATTTGTTTCAGGTTATTTTGAGTCTGACTTTTCAAACATAGACCATGATCTGTTGTTGCATAATGTGCCAGCAGATCAGGGACTATGCTGCATGTTTTACTGATTACTAATAAATGTAAATAACCAGGTCTGCCAGTGCATTATCCAACTTCAGATCCTTGTCTATGCAATTTGGATTAGACTTTTACAGAGTATATATGAAATAATCACTGATATTAGGCAGTTTCCTTTGATACTGTTCAAAGTTCCTTCCTCAGTATATTGCAAATGTCTGCATTAGGGAACATATGTTTTTTATGTTATGATGATCCTCTCACAAGTCAGTTTAAATGTTGATATAAACATTATAACTGATTATCTTAGCGTATATGTCTGAGGTTCAAGAATAAATGATGGACACTACATACTAGTGTATACTCATTGTAAGATCTCTGCGTTAGATTTCGTCTAGGGCACGTATATCTAACCACGGTCTTTTGCTGACATTGTGTATACCTGGAATTACCTTTAACCTTGCCTTTTTCCAATCCTTCCTTTTTCCTTTTTCTTTAGTTAGTTGTATCAAACCAAATATATATATATATATATATATATATATATATATATATATATATATATATATATATTCAGACAAACAGATCTGATAACATCGGTCATAATTAAATCTGTAAGAAACCAATTCTGTCAGAAAGCCTTGCTTGAAAGTACTTTTCTAAATACCAGAAGTTTGAAAAGTGTTGGATCATCTAGTAATCAAAGTTATGGATGTGGATGTACTGTATTGCTAATGCTATTGGAACATCGTTTGTGAGAACACCACAATAAAAATAGATTTTTTAAGATAGCTGCCATGGCAGCCATAGTTGATTTTAGACTGGCTGCATGTTCATGTTGGACAATCTACATTATCATAATTACTTTAGGCTATACTCCATGTCAATACAGACATCTGTTTGGGAGGGCTAACAGGAGTAAAAGTTTCAAGATGGATGCCATACCGGCTATGGTGGAGGTAAGATCGGTACTATTTACATGCAGAACCAACTAAAATGCTGCCGACTGTCTTTAAATTGATTATCCATTCAGGAAAAGAAGCAACAAGATTTTTGGAATGGCTGCCTTGATGATGTTGGAGGTCAAATCATCACATTTATCATTTGGTATCAACTAAATTAATTAAAGCTCCTTGTCATGTGACCCTTTATTCAGAAGAAGGAGGGATATATCTTAAATAAGGTAACAGGAAAAAGCAAAAACTAAACATTTGTTAGCTTAGAATGAAGGATGGATGGTATAGCTGGTGTGATGGAAAGCATTTTTGTGGTTTAAGGGATAGTATATTTTGTGAGATTTCATCGCCTTCTCTGACACTCTAAGCTAGCACAGGAGTTTTTTGAATGATGTGTTAGGTGATAGATGGTGTAGATGGTGTAATGGAGAGTTTTTTATGGGAAGTTTGATGGTATATAAGTTGTGTATGTTTTGTTTGCTTTCATCTCCTTACCTTTTACTCTAAGCTAACACAATGTATTCTGTGTGTGTAAGGGGTGCGGGATGGTATCGGTGATGTTTCGGATATTATGCTTGTGAGATTTCTTCTCCTTCTCTTACATTCTAATCTAACAAATGGCAATTTGGATAGAGTGCATAATGGGATGTTGGATGGTATATAAGGTATGTGAGAGTATTTTTGTGGGATTTCATCTTCTTCTCTTAAACTCTAAACTAAAAATGGCCACTTGTGATAGTGAGTGTATGGGATGTTGAATAGAATAGGGATGTTCGATGATATAGTGGTGTGATGGACGGTGTTTTTGTGGTGTAAGGGATAGTATATTTAGTGAGATTTCATCCCCTTCTCTTACATTCTAAATGACCACATGGCATTTTGGATAGTGACTATGATATTTTGGATAGCATAGTGGTGTGATGGATAATAGTTTTGTGGTGTAAGGGATAGTCATTTTTGTGAGATTTCATCTTCTTCGTTTACATTCTGAGATAAAAAATAGAATTTTGGGATAGAGTGTTTAGGGGGTGTTAAATAGTATAATTAATGTGATTGATAGTAATTTGTATAAAACTCCCTTTGTCCCTATCAAATTCATTTCACCTACCTACCTACCTACAGTAGCGCATATTCATGTCAGCCACTTGCAACACCCACCCATGACAAGGGATTGGGCCTGTATAGTGACAAGGGAAAATTGAACATAGCGGCAAGGGATTGGGTATGTATTGCAACAAGGTGAATATGTATGTGTATGTCTATGTTGTGTTTGTCGCTACCTACAGTAGCTCGTATTCAGGTCAGCCACTTGCAACACTGTCACTAACTGCTCCACCTGGTTGAGGTCAGCTACTTGCAACAATGTTGCAAGTGGCTGTCACCGCTATCCAGTTCCCCTTGTCACTATACAGGCCCAATCCCTTGTCACTATGTTCAATTACCCTTGTCACCAAAGAGACCCACCCTTGATAAATTCCGCTTGTCGCTCTATGGTCCCACCCATGGTAAATTTCCCTTGTCGCTATATAGTCCCAATCCATTGTCTCTATGTTAAATTCCCCTTGTCGCTATACAGTCCCACCCATGTTAAATTACCCTTGTTGCCAAAGGTCAAACAGCCTGTGTTAACATAGAAGTCTACGCGAGGCTATCAATCTTGAGGTTATGGTACAACACCCTAAATTTAACATAGTGGTCTACGTGAGCTTACGGTGCCCCCCACTACTACTCATGCATGTGCATAGAAGGAAAATACCATGTCGTCTGCTTCCGATAGTTACAATGTTGAATCAAGCAAAGGAAAAGAATGACAATTACAAATTTGCCTTTCACGTTGAATTAGCTAGCGGTGTAATTTCTAAGTACATGTGATCAAAGGATATAACGCTAAACTCTCAACATCATGGTAATCTATGGAATTATCTGGCTACTACCGAATAGGATGAGCTACGTTACAATGTTGTCTGGGGAAATCAACTTGCCCATAGTGTACGCAACATGGCGCCGCATTAGTATGGAGGGACCATTAAGCATAAAAACTCAGAGAATACCAGTGTTAGGGCCACTCTGGTCACATTCAGGTTAGAAATTATAAATCAATGAATGAATTGACTAAGTTCTGCGCACTTTCTGTCACATTAAAGATTTCCGTTATTGAAATCCATATTGGGTACAAACAAACGGAGAGGTATTGTGAGACTAGAGTATTGAATTCAAGGACATGAAAAACTTAGCCATTTATTTGTAAAACTATTATCAGAACTAACTTGCCACCATGAAAATTATATATTTTATTTTGTCACAAAACTTTCATTTGTTACTAAAAATGATATATGCACATATGAGAAAGACACTGACTTGGTACCCAGAAAGGATAATGTAATAGTGAGAAATATTTGCAATATCAAATTACACTTAAGCTATCAAGGACACTAGAGGTAGAGTCGCGATGAGGTGGAATAACAAGCATCATAACAAGCGATAAGATTTACGTACAGATATGTGCAACACACCACTGTCTCCCACCAAAAAGGATGTCAATATTAAAAGCAGAAACTATTGCTATGAATTTCATTTAGTTATTCAATACACTGGTTTTCCTTCTGCCATGCAAATATGGTCATTTACAAAGGGTTGTCTCTGGTGAGGGGTACAAGATAATAACTATTGCTATAATGGAGATGGCAAATATGGCATTAAAAACTTTTTTGTCTCCTAGCGCAGCGTAAAATGAACACAGATTTGGTCTCCAAAAAGAATTAGACTGTCATCTGCAAAATAGGTTAATTGCACGTGCGGAGTTTTGCATTACAGAGGTTATTAATCTGTGTTACTGAGATGCAGGCAGATAATGCCTACGTGCTCATTTCGGCAGGATTAAAAAGCAACCTTGTTTAGCTAACCCCTTCTTTCTATTTCTTATTTCTAGTGCTTAATTTAAAATGGTGCCACATGGAGGAATCAATTAGAACAAAATTCAATGAAAATTGGTAGATATGTCTGTACTGCTTTTGCCATTTTCGTTTAAATGTGACTTTTATTCCTTAAATGTGGATAAAAGAAATGGAATTTTCTCAAATCTGTGTGGTAGTAGTGTGAAATTCTGCATATATTCCCTGACTCGCCTTTTTATGAGAACAGGATTCTGAGTAGAAATATGAGGAGAAATAGGATCAAAGAGGCAGGTAAGGGTCATACGAGAAATCCCATGTTAAATGAGGTTTAGCATGTGGGGTACTATAGGGTCAAAATGTTTATAGTTCGGATGGTAACAGTGTTCGAGTTGATCTCACTAAAGGTACGTATGGTAATTCCGATTGTTCAGTTTGTCAATGGGTTTAACATGCGGGAGTCTACATATGGTCAGAAGTGTTTCTGGGATTAAAATAGGCACTTGGGGGTAAAAAATGTTAATGAGGTCAAAAGAGGCATTCCGGCGTTAAAAGTGTTTATGGGGTCAAATGAGGCACTTGGGGGTCAAGATTTTCGTTTCCTACGTTAATATTGGATAAATTTCATATATTCATCGTGTGGAACTAACAACTTGATATTTTAATGCATTGCTGAATCGGACTTGCATTGTTTTCGGATAGTGTCAAATAGTTTATACAAAATGGCAAAAATGTAATTTACTGCGACAGATTAGGTCAACCAGATCCAACTGCTGTCTTAAGTCATGTATATTTATATGACCAGGCTATGAAAGATGTGATTTTACGAAAAGGGGGTGGGGAGAGGGTGTTTTGCTGAAGAGTGAGTTTAATCTTATAAACTTCGATTCGGGAGCAAGTTTGGTTTATAATAAAGAGGAAAGTTTCTTTTCCCACGTTAATACCGGAAATTTTTCATCTTGTGGTATCAGAAACCATATATTTTAAATCGTTATAATATCAAGTTTTTAGTTCCACACGATGAATATATGAAATTTATCCAATATTAATGTAGGAAAAGAAAATCTCTCTCTCTCTCTCTCTCTCTCTCTCTCTCTCTCATCCGCTGTTATAAATGTCACCGCGGGCGATGTACTTCAGGACAATTGCACGCTTTAGAATATTTTCTTGACCGGCCACGTCGTTGAAGGACTCGCCTGTCTCGTAGACTTGCCTTTGGCGTTCCGTAATTTTTGCGGCAGGCCTCTTAAAGATCTTGGTTTCAGTAGGGTTTTCAAAGTGTTCTACCCTACGCTGTGCAACGCAGTTCAGTTTGACGTTTCTCAAAGAGTCTAACTCTCAACGGGATACAGACTGTACACCACTGCAGTCATCTGGTAACTATTTTCATCGTAAGGCTAGTGTCTTGTCAGTTACATACACTCACCATCTTCCGCTTCGATTTCGCAGTAGATAAACTGAATACGAATGAGAAACTATTCGTCTGGCGAATAAAAGGATGGCAGAGCATGTGTCAATCATTTGGCTATTTAAGATCAGATGATCATTTTGAACTTGGTACCTTAGAATCATGTCAAGGTCACCGACTATTTGAGGGTCGTTACGCGATGTTCAGTTACATTTTTCTTTGTCCAAAAATAATTTCCATTCCTGAATGGTAATACAGTTTCCATTTATTTGTTCTAGATCACGACGTGTTCGTTTTTCTTGCTGCAAGTGTACATTCTGTGGCACACACAGGCAAGCGTCTAATGGTATGATTGCCAATCTTGTTTTCTTCGCATGTGAAAATATAAGGACATATTTTTCACACGTGGAAAGATATGAATTAAAAATTACAAAAATATGCATAATTAAAAACAGATAGCGATAACATATACAAATGATTTGCCTATCATTCTCGAAAAGACTCAAGGTCGCGCACAGTTTTACTGTTCGCTCCAATTTCGGAAGTGTAATGCTGCGTAGAACTTCGCTTGCACCATGACTTATAGCACATGGAAATATCAAACTCTACAGCCTTTTCGAGCTTGCGGAATTGCTCTCTATCGCAATTATTTAGCTTTCAATAATTCGTTTGAAAACTATCTCGTCCCTTTCTTATGATTTGCGCATGACATGTTTTTCTCGCCTCGTGGCCTACTATTCGAAATTCATTCTCTACCCTTCTGCCACATTTCCATGTCCAACGTTTCAATGCTTTATTTTTTTCGTATCAGTACACGGGCTACCTCTTCATATTCAGAAACTTTGCCGTCAGGTTGTATAATATGTTTATCCTATGTTGAATAATAATGTCAATATCGACATTTGTGTCTCGTTCCACCGTGTCTATAACGTTAAAAGAAATTCAGTGCGCGTTGCTTCTTTACACTTTCTTATTCATTCTGTCGAATTTTGTTTATATGTACATTATCTTTCATTGTGTTATGAACAACTGGCGTGACAAAGTGTACATTTACAGGATGATGATATGAAATATTTAAGGGATGATCATGTACAATACGAACCTTAACCACTAAGTGGAACTAACCTTTTCAGCAATAGTATATGTTCTCTCAAGTATTTGGATTTGCAATCGGCATAGAAATAAAGTTAACTGAGCACCATTACATATGGATTGACGGTTAACACTACATATGGATTGACGGTTAACATACACTAAATTCTTTTCATATCATCAGTCGAAATAAATGGTCAGACAATTTGACGTGAAAAGGAAACAATCAGCACTAAACTAAAGAAAAAAGCTTGAAAGTTGTTGAATAATAGTTTCTGAACGTAATTTTTGTTGCTTTTCCTAAATTCGCCGATAACACATATTTTCTGTATAAGCATACTTCACACACCACCATCTTGCTCATACGAAAGTTGGCAAGTAACCTTTCTTTAAACCGTTTTCGAAATCTGGATAATCTACAGTGACCCAAACAGTAAATATGTATTTTTCTCCTCTTGTGAGTCAATCTTTAAAAATTTGAACGTCCTGTAATTTCCTTTATTTTAGCATGTTTTTTTTAATACACTTTCTCGTCTCCTCTCGAGATCTGTCTACTGATGTCCTTGACATTATACCCGACACTGGTTGGACTAAGAACACTTTCCTGAGGCCCGTTGTTTCTAATGGTTGTTATTATTAAATCGATCTTTTATTCATTTAAACTCTGCATTTGTCCTGGCAGTAGATGTTGATGTTGATGCTGGCTTCATAGCTGATGCAGTGGTTTCTCTCATACTTGTAATTTGTGTACGGATGATCACTGCTGTAAAATCCTCTCCCATTATCTAAAGTTTTGACAGCTTCTTCATTTGAAACATGTCCGATGAACAGATGTACTGCTTTTCCTTGCTTCGAAATGTGGTACTGCACTTGACATTTTTAAAGTTTAAATTTTTTTTATATATAAAGAATGAATATTCGGTTCCTCCGACTGATGCTTCCCACGTTGTGTAGCATCCGAATCCGCATGTTTTCATATCTCTTTTACTGAATTAACCTTTGATGCTTCATTTAGAGGTTAATGGCGTTAATCTTGTGTCCTTAAGAAGTCTTGAAGTAAGTCACGAAATGCCGATAATAAATGTGCTTTCATCTCTGACAAACATAACATTGACTAATGGCTTTTTGAACGATGTTCAATATTCTACAGGTGCGCCTAATCTGTTCGGTTGCTTCATACCTGGCATATTTCCTGGTGGACAGAAATCTGGTAAATATGGAAGGTTATTATTTTTATATTGATTGTCTACGTGACACGTATGATGCACAATATACATTAATTTCGTGTATTTCAATCTCTTAACATTATAAAAAATAAACGAAAAACTGCCAACAAAATCAATAAATAAAAAATCGGAGGAAACGATGAGATTTAAAAAAGTGTCAAACATTTGTCTATGTTTATCTATCAAAGAAATACTGTAATACACTTTAATTTGGCCGTCTTATATAATTGATCGAATAATAACTAATTAAGAAAGTTTCATTTTAGCAGCTTCGCCTTTTTTCCTTCAAATGAAACACAAACAAAACAAACTCAAAACCCCACCAAGAAAGAAACAAAAATACAAATACAACCTCAAATACAAAAACCCAACAAGATATAACCCACCAAAAGCCTGACCCAATCTGATACTTAATTAATTATTATCATAATGTGAGTGTTTCTATTTTATTATCGTTTATACATTCTTTAGCTACATCTTGAACACTGCTACGTATTAGGAATCGAATCATTTATGATAAAGAAGTTCGATTTTAGGCTTTCTGCTAAACATGCCCAAATTATTTTGTGTGTCTCTCGTAGCTACAAGCGGTGTGGCATCAGACATTCTGTCGGGGAGAGGTAAGAAGTTTCTTTATCTGTATGATGAAAAGTATGTCTGTATGTATGTATGCAGAAGACATAATTCATACAAAACTACCAATCACCTTTACTATACAATTATGCTTGTAATTAATAAATTTTCCATTTAATTCATAGCTAGTATGTTTCTATTTATTTCTAAATTATTACTATACATATTTATTCTTGATTAGCGAGGCGAGAAGAAACTCACTTTGGGTATATATTTAAATTTTGAAGTTTTGTGCATTTCGAAAAGACACATCTTGCTTGAATACAATTCAGTTTGTTTCAATCACCTTAAATACATAGAAGATGTTTCAGTATTAATAGAAATACATAGAGGATGTTTCAATATTAATAGAAATACATAGAGGATGTTTCTAGATTAATATAAATACATAGAAGATGTTTCAATATTAATAGAGATGCATAGAGGATATTTTCTTTTCCTACGCTAATACCGGATATATTCCATTGTGTGTTACAACAAATGTGATATTTTTGAGTGGCGAAGCCACGATTTAAAATATTATGTGTTTGGTACCAGAAAATGAAATATATACAGTATTTATGTAGGAATTTTGTTTTTCTTTTATACCAAACTTGCTCCAGACCCAAAACATAGAAGATTAAAGTCACCCTTCAGTACCCCACCCAACCCCATTCCATTTCTTAAATTCACCTCATTTTCATGGTATGATCAAATAAATATTAGCTACTTCAGAGAGCAGTCGACTGTCTGAATATATAGTAGTATAGGTATTTTGAGGTTCCTCTCTCAGAGACCCCCTACCCCTCCAAAACGTTATACGTTAAAATTTTTGTCAGCAGCCTTTTTTTAGCTCAAAATGACGACTTTCATATTTCTGACAAAATTTGTTTTGGGGGTAGGGGGTCTCTGAGATAGGAACAACTCAAATATCTATACTACTATTACAGTCCCTATACTTATTATTTTTATAGTTTTAGACAAAATTTCATATTAAACAAATGAAATATTATATATAATGTCCTTCTGTCATTCAATCCGACATGTTGGATTTGATCTGACAAACAAATTTTATAAGAGATTTAATTCTATCAAATCAGCCTCAAGTTATACTGGTATAAAAACTAAAATAATAAGCGATTGTATTAAAAAAGTTGGATATCATATATCACCAAAATATAGGTCAGTATGGTTATTCGCGACTGAAAATGATATGAGAATAGCGGGTTGGGCAGATGATGTGATGACATTTATTGACAATATGGTTGATATTTTATTTGATAATGATATTACTAAAGCTGTACAAATTAAACATCTACTGTTGTAACCCAT
>JAECUM010009064.1:0-20065 GCA_016617855.1 Megalonaias nervosa
ATATATATATATATATTATTTTTAACAATTTTGAGGCAGATATAGGGTGTATCACACATATAGAGAAGGAAACGCGCGTAAATATGTAGATCATTCAACCATATTTCTATTCATTCGGTGATCAGCATTTAAAAGCACAAAATTAAAGACTATTTTGTGAAAAGCTATTTGGATTAAAGTGTTCTGCGCATGTACACATACTACGGTCTACATTACTGATTGGAGTTCGGAGGCAGTTTTTCTTATTTCTAAAATTGTAGACTGAGCGTTGTCTATTGTTTGAGGGAACCGAAGTTTTATTTGAAACTGATTAATTCAGCCACATTACAAATAATCATCAACTCATCTGAAAACGAAATATTCTGTAAATTAAATGTTAATTTGAAGTCATTTTTTGGAATTATTACTAATGAAATCTAGTTTGACAACAGGTCAATACTCACTTGATTTCAGCACTCGGGCATCACCATCATGCCGTTCTGTTTCATCGATAGAGAATGCATATAAACATTGCAATTCATCTGCACAGATCTATTTCAGTTGATGCCAATGAAATATCTGTAGCCACTGAACTTGTTCTGGTCTGATATTGCACTCTTTAAAAGTTATGAATACATCTCTATATCGCTGTACATCATTACCTGTAGAATGATGTTTTTCAATGTAATGTATTCGTACTCAGAAGAATCAAGCACCAGTGGAAGTTGCATTCCATTTTGCAAGAGAACTTCCACTGAAATCAATCACCAGGAGATTTATCAAAATTTAAACCACCCTTCATCCCACACCTACATACGAATTCAGTCTAGGCAGGCTCTGTTGCTCCAATAATGTATACATTTTTCCACGAGAAGGCATTTCACACCATTATATTTGATTTGTAATGTCACTGCTCAGTACCTTTGACTGGAATGCAGAAAAGGCATTCCACACTATTATAATTGATTTGTAAGGTAACTACTCGGCATCGTTGACTGGTTGGCAAAAAAGGCATTACACACCATTATAATTGATTTGCATGGTCACTACTCAGCATCGTTGACTGGTTGGCAGAAAAGGCATTCCGCATCATTATAATTGATTTGTAAGGTCACTACTCAGCATTGTTCACTGGCTGACAGAAAAGACATTCCGCACCATTATTAATTGATTTGTAAGGTCACTACTCAGCATCGTTCACTGTTTGGCAGAAAAGGCATTCCACACCATTATATTTGATTTGTAAGGTCACTACTCAGCACCTTTGACTGGTTGGCAGAAGAGGCATTCCACACCATTATATTTGATTTGTAAGGTCACTACTCAGCATTGTTGAATGGTTGGCATTTTTTAAGAAAAAACTGTACAGTGGCAACAGAAACTAGTTTGACTGTGTTGCCATTTTGGATAAAATATATAGAAATATATAGTAATTTATTGATTTTTAAAATTGTTCTTATAGTTTAAAAAAAAAAACTCCTATTCACGTCTGACTTCCTGATCCAGCTACATCATTTGCCATTAGTTTTAAAGGCTGAAATTTTTTATCATTGTTAAAATACCAATATAGAGTCTCAATGAATGAAAATTGTTGATCTTCATTTATATTCGTTAATTCAGCTTGAGAAACACTTAACTCAGCATTATCTTGCAGCGATGTATGGAAATAATTCAAATTAAGAAATGCCCCTTTCCACTGAATAGTCGTTGCATGAGGCCAAACCTTCATAATTTGAATATAATGAAATCTTCATCAATTAGCCGAGTTCAGTCAAGTGCCTAAGAAATTGCTTTAAATGTTTCTTCGAAAATAACCATGGAACAGGAAAGAAGTCTAAGAAGGCTGTAACACTTTAGACTAATCTAGACGTAATTCATTTACTTTGTCCAACGTAATTCAAGAACTAAACTGATTTTTTCAAGATATGAGAAGTGTCTAAGTGGGAGATGACGAAATTGGCAAGATGCGAAACGACTAGTTTAAGGTAATATGTGTATTCTATTAATGCAGTACGAATTTCTCACAGAAGGAGAAGAAGAGGGTCACGTTTTGGAAATAGGAACTATTTTCCAATAGGAGTACTTGATTCCAGTGATAAACACAGAATGAACAGCTTTATCCGGCATTTTAAAAAGTGACATATACGTGAATGAATATATTGAAGAAAACATTTTATTGATCAGGTGAGGGCAGGATCTTAAAGGGCAGAAGGGATGGGGAACAACCCTCTATTTCTGTCTAGCTTGAGAAATGCGCTGTATAACAAAAGGTTATGACACCAAAGCTACAGTTTAAATAATATTTCAGTAAAAGATAGCGTCTGACTGAGCTGGCGTTCACATTTACTTTCTCCCTGAAAATAATCAGACAGTTCAATACATTATGTCAAACCGCTCGAGTGGCCTAGTAGTTAGAGCGTCCGCCTCGGATGCGAGAGGTCGTGGGTTCGATCCCCTGTCGAGTCATACCAGAGACTTAAAAAAATGGTACTAACAGCTGCCTCGCTTGGCGCTCAGCATTAAGAGGTTAGTGTTAGGACTGGTCGGCCTGGTGTCAGGATAATGTGACTGGGTGGGACATCATGCTACATGTCTGCGGCATGATGCCCCAGTGCTAGACATCACTATAAACTGCCACACTGCAGACATCGTAGCGATATGACTAAAAATTGTTAAAGCTACGTTAAAAATCATAATGACATCACATCACATCACATTATGTCAAAATTTGGATATTCAGATGTGGCAGGAAGACGAGTACTTTGCAACTTGCCTGTAGGTTACCCAGTTTTAGCAAACATGTATATATGTATATCGTTTTTGTTTTTAGTGGGGCTGGAGGTAGGATCGTATATAATTCGTTTACATTTTGGGACAGTCTAGTGGGGTGTAGAAAACACATAATATTTCTAAGCTACATATAGCAATAACAAATACAACTCAAAACATTAACTATCAATAAAGATATGAAACGGTGAAAGTGGCTTGCCAATTAACATTCCTTAGCCTGTTTATTCATCGCTCCCGTGTTGATCGTTGTTTATGAAGTGGGTTAGAGTCTCAGACAGGCCAAAATGGGTATGTGGATCTCCCCAGGGTTTTATCCCGTCTCTTCCTCCCAGAAAATTACTGGCCGCCATGTATAGTCTAAATTGTGCAGAAAAATGCGTTAAACCCACAAAAGTGTTACGACTCTATAGTCGTACAATAAGTAGCAGAAATAAACATAAACAAGAAGCTAAGCTTAACAAATAATTTAATTATTAAAGTTTTAAAATAAAAATTTAAGAGGAATTTATAGTATTATGAACTGGATCCGAAATAATCCTAAAACAGCTAAAATCCTAAAACAGTTCTACACAAGTTGAAAAAGAATTAAATGTTCCGAATGATCATCGAATGTACTAGTCTACCATCCATCCTGATGTATCAAAATGCCATTGTTCAGAACCCCTCTGAATAAATTCATAATAGTCCCAGAATAGTATTTTATTCATATGAGCACTTTGCAATTCCAACGAATAATCCAAACAAACTTCTCTCACTTTTTACTTAAACATAACTTGAAATAAATCTGTAGACTGATATTAACATAAGAACACATGAAATTAGAATCCAAAATTGGAATGAATCCGGATTAGGAATGAATTAATTGCTCAGTTCGCTTTTTATATAGGCCTCCATGTCGCAATATATACCCCACGTGACAGACCTTACTACTCAATCTAATATTTCGAAATATCTATTCACGTGACCTACGTCGCAGTACTCAACCACCTTACTTTAACTAGCCAACCATAAATGACTGAAAATCGGAAACATGTTTACTATTAGAAACTTGACAGAATCTCTTTATAGATCCTATGCAATCCACATTCACTTAATATTTTAAATACAATCTATACCTGTGCACAAAATTAACTACTTATTATCTTCTTTATAGATAATCACTATAATTTACAGTCAAAAACAAGAAATTGCAAAAATATGGATATAAATAACAAATGTCCCAGCAAAACAACAAACCAAACCAATCTACCTATAGTTTATACTGTTTTAATTATGTTGTCAGTAACAAAATGTATCTTTTCTATCATTTGGGCATAAATCTACGCAACTTCCAGGTAGCGCCCTCTATGTGTGTTAAGTCTCAGCTAAGGGGTGGAAACAGTGGTGTATATAGCTAATTTCAAGTTTAAATTTAATTTATCATCTGATCGTCGCGCTTGAGATTTTGTTCATTCTATCTGTTTGAGTATCAACATTTTTGATCACTGTATGTGACCTCTCCGGATAGAGCGCTTGCCTCGAATGCGGGAATTCGCGGGTTCAAATCCAGGTCAAGTGATACCAAAGACTTACAAAACATTAAGAGGTTAGTGTTAGGACTGGTCGGCCTGATGTCAGGATAATGTGACTGGGTGGGACATGATACTACATGTCTGCGGCATGATGTCCCAGTGTTAGACATCCCTATAAACTGTCACACTGCAGACATCGTAGTGATACAACTGACAAATTGTTATAGCTACGTTAAAAATCCTAATCACACACGCACGCACACGTTTTGTATCTGATTAAATAAACCAACAAATTTTAGAGTATTGCCTGTGACCTAAAGAAGAGGTTCACAGAAGAACTGTAAAACAATTTTTTGATGACCACACTATTTTGTGGAAGGATATATTCGTCTCCATATCAACACATATCATATTATTATCATTATTGTGATGTCAAACTAAATCAAGTTTGGGCATTTTCAACAAACGACATGTCTGAATTCAAATCTTCCCAGATTTCCCCACTTCACAACCATATCAGGTTTACAATGAAGCCGTATGACACGAGCGAAAATCCTCTACTATCATCTTTTCAAGGATTTTAGCCCCTATCAAGCCAGAGAGAGAGACTTTGGACATTTTCATATTTGATTATTGATAATCAATTTTTAGAACATTATAATAGGTTTAAGAAACGACAACAATTAGGCGTTCAATACATTATACTATGTGTTCCTTGTAACAAAAGAAACTGACCGTATAGTGTCGATAGGCTATTGCAACTTTGTATCATTGATTATATAAACACTGTAGATTAATCCCAAGGAAAGCGTACAAAAAGCATTAAGACCAACCATATTCTTGTAGGTTACTTGGTGTAAGTTCAGTTTCAAGATTTTCCTTCAGCTCCAATTCGTTTTCTCTCTCACTGCAGATTTCTGCGTATTTTGCCTCTTATACATGATAGGGGAATCAGGAACGGAAAGCAGAAAGGATTGCGATGAAATTGTGTACCATATTAAATTCATCTAGAAAACGGGGATTATTAATACTTTTATCGTTATTTTCATACGTCACTAATGGCTAATGAGTGGAAATTCATCAATGGCCTTCAGAATCGATATAATCAACAGCACACACCTGCAAGAATATTTATATATGCCTATTATTTCGCCATGGGCGGATCACATTTGATATACCAATTATGTTGGTATATCAAATTGCTTTATACCAACACTTGACCAATGGATGGTTTGCAGGAACGAGTTTAAATTCTGGTTGTATTTTTTAACATGTGTTCTATGTTAGTGTTTGCATGTTAATGAAGCAATGCTCTTGAACGGTTATCCCCAAACCTGAATGTACCATAGAAATTTCCAGTGTACTTTGTAAAACGTCACGTATCGAAATTGTTTTCCTTTTGAAAACGAATGACATTCTTTAAAAATCGTTCTAGAAAAGAGCATGTTCATATAAAGTTTTAAAAACAAAACAAAAACACGCATCCTGCAAACCAAATTGTACTACCTGGCATGGTGAGGATGCGACTTTGAGTTTACCGATTTTAATCTAACCCATAATAAACGGTGTTCCTAAGTGAATGAGCTATAAATTTCAGCATGTGATTTGTTTATGGCTGTAACGGTCTTTTACAAGAACATAGTTCAGTTTAACATGTGCACTTACCATGGTTCAGAATTTGTTACAATCCGTTTTGATGCCTCAGTTGCTCTTAAGAAACGAATTTAGGGTCGTCGAGTACAATCAAAACGGCAAAATGGTTTACGGGTGTCATGAAGGCTACTTTTTATGACCGCGACGTGACAATATAAATTACAATGCCACTTACATCGTTGTCGGTCTATAATTGTCACAAATGCTTCACAAATACAGTTACAAATATTTAAAAGCCACTATCTGAAACTAAGCGTTCTTTCACTTAAGTGTCTTTTTTGCAAAAAAATAATGTTTTACATTTACCATCCCCCAACCCGAGGAAAAAAAACCCCATCCTATTGGTCTGTAATTCAATTCCCTTTATTACTCAGTCCAGTCAGACTTGTCTGCTTAAAAGCAAGGTCCAATCCGACTGGTAAATAATATATCCGAAGCTCAAACTCAGACTCGAAGCCTTGTATGATCTGACATATTTCGTCCATTCTAAATTTTGCTCGAAACTTCTGACCAAGCAAATGCTGCATTTCTACTTCTTTTCGAGTCAAATAATATTTTTCTTGATAACACTAATTACTCAGAATATTAACAAAAGCTGTATGAAGTGCTTCTCTAGCCAAGGTTCCGATATGTTATCTTAGGAAACAACCGCCCCCCCCCCCCCGCCTTGGCGGATCGATGAGATATTTCAGTGATTCGGATCTATGGATGCAGCTGCAAGCCACTGCAGCCAATCAAAATCAAGTTATTCAAATTGAACCCTGTCCCTACATGATCGAGACAAGGGGAGCACACAACTGGAATGGACTCGTAAATAAGCATTTTTCCACTGCCCGTCTGTGCTTGCACAAATGCATCCATTCCAACAAATATACCTGTAATGGCTTCTCTCTGGCACATTGTCTCACTTTCGATATTACATTTACAAAGTATCCTTTTGAAGTCAATTGACTCCAGCATTTTCGGTTGGTGTCCAGTGCACGTCTGTTTCACGCGATTGGTTAATTGGAATTACATACTAAGGGAAGCAACTCATGAAATCCAATAGAAGTAGCTAGGACAAAGCATTGACATATCTGTTCGATTATCCAAGGTGTAGTGTCAATGGGCAATATAACCACACAAATATAGCTGTAGAGACATGAGAATTTAACATTACGCCATCATTTTAAAAATATAACTCTACAGGCACAAGGGGAATTTAATGTGAAAAATGCGGATGTTTTTATCACTGTGGGCTACTCATGGTCACACGCGCAATTTAACATGGAATAATGCACATTGACTGAAAGAGGTATTTAATTATAAAACCGTCCATATGATTATTTTGTAAATCATTTTGGAGGAATATGAATCTTTTACTATAGACTGCCATTTTAACAATGGAAATTAGCATTACAGACAGGGTCCCGGTACTATAGGGACAAAAGGCATTTTAACATAGGTGACGTCACGGTACCGGACATTGGGAAACAATGGCAACAATGTTGCAAGTGGCTGACCTCAATCGGGCGGAAAAGTGTTTCTAGTGGCTGACCTGAATATGCATTACTCTAGGGACAATAGAGACATTGACATAGAGACATAGACATTGAGACGTGGTTAGAAACAGGGTTAGAGACATAGAGACATAGACTAACCACTAACAATTAACAATAATATCAAACAAACTTTTTTTGACAAGGTTGACAACGTTCTGAAGTGAAATTAGACTTCCACTGATGAAGGTCATTTTGGCCATTGATGTGAACTACGTTTCCTAACTAAAGACAAGAGATATCCATAATGGTCACAAAACCATCTATCTACTTTTTCATCTTTTCTAGACGAATCACGATCAAAATAAGTCACTAAATGTTCGAAGGGATATCCAAGACTGCGTTGATGAAGAAAATACACACAATATTGTCCACACACTATGGAATCTGTGCCTTGTAATTTCACATTATTGAAGCGAGTCGTCTGGGCATTCCTTCTCATAAAAAGTCGATGATGTCGTCTTCCAAAGGTGGTAATCCATACGAATCAAAATACTCCACAGGCATCGTGGGGAGAGTAGACTGCTACCCAGTGGGTTCCTGGGAGATGACTGTCGTCCGTGTTGATCACATAAGCTTGATGTTTTTTAGGTTTGCGATGAGGACGTTCATCTTTAGCGCATACGAAGCGGCGTTCGATCTGTTTTCCAAAAGATAATAGAGTTCCCAGGTATACATTTTTTTTTCTTGTTTCACAGGTAATGATAAGTCGTCAAATCAATCCTGACCATTTGCTTGAAAATGTCTGTCAAGTAAACGTCTCTTCGTCTCATCTCCGTACTCTGTGCCAAGAGAGATTCGATGCGATGGATCTCTAAAGCAGTCAATGGAGGAGAGGAATGATCACGCAAGTCTTTATACCACTCACGCAACACTTCTTTTTCCGAGATAAGACCCCAAGTGTCATCCAGATACTCGTCCATTTTTTCTTCTTGACTCATCATATCATCAGACATTTATCGTGTTGAATTTCACTGGGATGATCGTTTTGACATCCACAGCGATCTTTCTTGGTCAACGCTGTAATTGTCTCTGCCAGGTGTTTGGCAAAACAGGAGACTAAATGTTGTTCTTGTTCTGGCCATCTGGACGTTGCCATCACCTCTTCGTCTTTGTCTTTTATGGTGGATGGTTCGGCTTCCACGATATCCTCCCATTCCATTGCCAAAGATTCTCCACCATTCAAAGAGGGATAAGAGTCTTCCATAGCTTTGAATTGTCTAGAATGACTTCTCTCAAACTGTTGATTTATATCGTATTGTCGAATTCGGCATACAAGATGACGTTCACCGTCTCGGGTAGAGCTTATGCAAACTGAAGTTCCACTCGCAGTTGACCAGATTTTATAGGGTGGAAATGTCCCTCGTCGCTGCTTTGGTCTGGAGTGAAATCAAAGGCCCACAAAGCGTAACCTCCTGCATAATCGTCGTACGAAATGTCGTGTCTACTGTCTACTGTTGGTCCCTAGCTGTCCGGTAGCTTCGTACAGGGACAAGTACGACCTCACGTAATTCTTCTTGTCAAAGTCAGGTTCGAATGGTCTGGTACACAAGATCTTGCCATTTCGACTGACTTTAATCTTGGACACGTTGTAATGCTTCAGCTCGAAAGGATTTTGATCGTGGGCTCCGTTGTGGGCTGCATTGTTAACGATGCCAATGATTACACGTTTGGGTAACTGTCTTTGGAACAGATGTTTTTCGATCTTGGATCGGAGTCCAGCGGCAATGGTGAAAGTTTTCATTTCCACGCGTCGTAACGGATATTTGGCGGTCGTTCTGCTTAAAGTGTGACTGATATCGTTTCCCACTTTAGGTAACACTTCCACGCGTCGCACGTAGAGTCTGGCTTCTTCGATGACTGTTTTGAAATTGTCACCATCCGCCTTCAAGTCGAAAGCGGTACTGCTGCGATTCAGTCTCAAGCGGATACCCACTCCGTTCAGCAAATACTTCTCTTGCAACCATGTGTCCAAATACAAACGATCCATCAGTTCTAAACTCTGCCCATCCTTGATTTTGTTTCGTCGGTCGTTGAATCCCATATTGTGGTTTGGTTCTTTATCTGTAATTAAATCGGTGTCTTTGAATTTGCCTATCGTGCCAGGTTTCCATACCACACAAGCATCCAGATGGGACATCTTGGTTTCTTTACCGTACGTCAAGAGATTTTCTAGGTACGCTCGGTAAGGGTAAATATCCATACTGGTACTGGTACTGACAGTTTATTATTCAAGTACAAATCCACTTCGTTGAACAAGGAATGCATGAAATTGTTGACGGGAGCCACTTCCTCATTGCCGTCGATAGTATTTCCAGTCGGATCGAGAACTTTGACTTTCAAGTACAAGTAACTGCTATTCAGATCGATGTAATCTTCGGGCTATCCTTTGATTTCAAATTCGATGAGGGCTGAGGTCGTCAAAGAGGAGATGCGATGAAATTCTACCCATTGGGATTCTTGCATCGTCATCATAGTGGGTGGCATGGCAAATAAATCCAGTTCCGAGTTGGAACATTCGTAAGACTCTCGGTGCATCATTTTTCCTCTCTGTTATTTAATAATCACAAACGTCTAATTCTTGGACGGTTCTTCTTTTCTTGGTCTTTCTAGCTCTGTGTGTGTGAAGTCCTATGGAGGGGTGTCTGCGTCGTCTCTTTCTGCCTTGTCCTTGCTATGGTGTCAGGGAAGCAGGAATGTCCGACTGGGCAACGTCCAGGACATTTATAGGAGTTTCTCGTCGGCCCAAAATGTTTTTGCCAGCTTAAAGCAAGACATTTTTTCCTGCTGTCAAGATTTCTTCTTTGGGATTTTGTTTGTCGATGATGACATTTTGAACAAATTTTTCTTTGCCTTGCGTCAAATCTTTCCTATATCTCTGCCTACAAGAAAACGTCAAGTTGTAATTCATTGGATATCATCGCCTTTGAAGTCTATGGATCAATAAAGAGATGATTACCTTGGAACTTCATCACCTTTGTACAATGCTCCCTGGAATCCAGTGGTCTGGGCCAAAGATTAACTTCCTCATCGAAAACTTAAAGACCTTGGAGGCCTTTGCCATCAACACTGACGAAAGTCATCTAACAGGAACCTATTTGTTCACTGTCTACATTTCCAATGAGAGCTTGGTGGAGCATTATGTTTCTTATAGATTATACCATTCCCTATCCAAAATATCGAAAAAGAATATACAGATTGTATGGAGAAATGTTTCCAACAATTCAATAATGTGAGCTGACAACGATGAGATTCAACGGTGAGTACACACTTACATGTATTTTCGTCATCAATATACTTTTAGTCAAGGCCTTTTAATCAGATACAGAATATATTTGCTAAGTTTCCTCTCAGCTCTGTTCCAATTTCGGGATCTTAATATTATCTGTAATCTGTATCATTTTAATACAATATTATTTTAGTCTCAGTTGAATTACGTGTAAGTTTCGAAGTTATTTTATAAAATATTCCGGATTTTTAATCTCAGCTAAATTCCATTTCAGATTGGGAATTTTGGTATTAGTTTTACTCTTGGTGATTAAATAACATACGGGATTTTCCTTTTCTTTTTATTTTTTTTCTTAGTCTCAGCGAAATTTTGTTTCCTTTTAGTCTCGATATAATGGCAAGAATGTTGAACATATGGGAGTATTAATCTAAAATACACTCCTTCATCTATATAGCCTCGCTACAGACGCCATTTTGAATTTGAACTAGTCACGTGAACTTTTAATATTAAATTCATGGACGCTCTAATGGTTCCATATCATCATACTGTGTATTTGATTGCCACTAAGCGTTATATTTCCATTGTGACCAACAATGTTAAATTCACATTAGACATATGCCTAAAATGGCACCCAGTGTTAAATTCTCAAGTGACCTATAATGTTAATTCTAAAAAATATTTTAATATTAAAATCCTTTTGTAGCCATAGTGCCCCATTCCATTATAAATTACTTTTGTGACCATAGTAGCCCACAATGTTAAATCCATGAGTGATTTAACATTAAATTCCCCTTGTGGCCTTAGTATGATAGTTTTAAAACAGGACGTAATGTTAACTTCGCTTGTGTTCATAGTAACATTTTATGGCTATAGTGCAACCTTGTACTAGTGTTATGCATAATTTATAGTATTGTTAATTTTTTCTCCATGCTTATATGGTATGCATAAATTGTATTTTAGACTTGACTTTTTGTCCAAAGTCAAGTTCATTGTGTACCTGACCAGTAATTTTTAATTTTGTAAACAAATGGTACATAGATATTTTCTCTATGAGTATGGGTTAAATATTAGATTATTAACAATAGAGACAAGCATGTTTATTTGGGTATAGGTCTAGGATATTGGTATTCACCATACATAAACCTGTTGTACCTGATGTTTAACACATTCTTAGAATTTTCTTTAAATAAACTTTGGATCCACATCCTGGTTCTACTTTTGTGTTTAGTTTCTTATAAAATATTGTTTACTTGCAAAACTTATTCATTCTTGCTTTAATATCTTCCACAGGATCATTCTTATTGTTGTGTTCAGTATTTAATTTTGGATGGAATTATTTATTCAAATTATTATTCACTCGATTTACAAAGTGCTCTTTAATAATATTCTTGGACAGAAACATTAATTTGGAAATATATTGGATTTCAGACAGAAAGATCTTGGATTATATTATTGTGATTCATCAAAAGACTTAGCACATCTCCACTTCACAGGCCATTAAAAGCACATCAACACAGAGCTCAGGCTTTTATGAACACTACATTTAATTGGAACCTTATTTATTACGACCGGTGATAAAACATTTTGGACTATCTTAAATTTAATTCACAATACTCTTGTGATTTTCACTATGTTTTCTAGGGAAATGAATTTTGGCGAATTTTAGAAAACTTGATTTTCACTCATTTTTTATTATCTTGTTTAGGAATATAGAGTCGTAATATCAGTACCGAATCGTACAAACGGATACTCGCTGGAATAAGCCAAGGTTATTAACGTTTTAAAAAGAAAGAAACTGATATTTCACCTTTGGGAATTGTCTTGAAATCGGCTTTTTTGAACATATTTTTTTTTAAATATGGAGTTTTAAAAAAATAAAAGCACAAACATCTATAAAGCAAACAAATGACAACAACAAACCACAGAGACTTGACCTTTACCAAATGACGTAACACACCTGCCGATATTTTTTAAATTCACCAAAAGGTTATTGTACAAACTACTACCGTGTGTGCGAATGCGCTTAGTAGGATCATAACAAGTATAAAAAGAAAGTCTGTTGAATGCATCATCGTCATTTTGTTTTTTAATCTTAATTTGTTTTCTATAGTCGATTTCTTGGTAGACCTTTCTTTGCCATTTTGATGTACGCATCTCAAAATACTACTGCTAACAACAAAAACAACAACAACAACAACCTTTTCTTTTTAATATTTACCGCTAGCCACACTTGCATTTGTCACGAACTCCCTTACACTCCGTCAGATACTTGAGATAGGGGAGGGTGAATGTTCAGGACAGGGTTCAATAACTTAAAGAAAGAAGACGAAGAGAGCAAACTACACTCATAGCATTTATTAACATATAACACTAATAGTGTATACATTCGACAGGCCCTAAGATGCCCGTTGGTCTAAATCGCTTATTTTACACCTACTGATCTTATTGGATAACTCACTTGTATAGGATCGTTGTGTAATCTCAGGTGTAGAACAGACCGAAGTCATTTTAATAAATTACTTTGAAGCAGTGAATGTTTTTCTATGCTGCTCTACAATCGATGAGAGGTTTTAAAAATTAAATAGGCGACATCAGTTTCTTTACACTAGCCGGAGGTGACTGAATCGTTTTTCCTGTCAACCGTGACATACGTTCAAGGGCTGTAATCAATATTTGCATGTCATTTGGATAATGATGAGACTTAGCTGATGGCGGATAACAAGAAATAAAGGGAAAATTGAAGAGTACATTAATTTTTACATCTGCATATTTTTGTCGTTTACTGTTGATGGTTAGAGAACGGGAGGCTAATGATTGTGGAGAACTGTATAACTGAATCTACACACATGCAACTGGGTAAGTTTATAAGCAGTGAGTGTATGAATGTTTTGGTAGGCATGTTGATATTAATGTTTCCATTCCTTTTTAAATGTAATTACGTATCAACATATCAATTTACATAGTTGCATTTCCGTATGATATAAGTGGCTACTTTATGCATTTCCTTATGGTATAAGTAGCTAAAATATGCATTTCCATATGATATAAGCGGCTAATATATGCATTTCCATATGATACAAGTGGCTAATATATGCATTTCCATATTATAAAAGTGGCTACTATATGCATTTCCATATAATACAAGTGGCTAATATATGCATTTCCATATGATACAAGTGGCTAATTAGTACTAATGATTCACAAACACATATAACATTTTGTGCATGGGGGTAAAGTAGTAAGGGAAATGGAGACTTCTATCTCAAGGACCTCTCCCCACCCTCCAAACAAATATAAATTACCATCTCGGAGACCCTCCAATCCCTATCCCAAAACGATTTACAGTTTTTAGCTAGGAGATTTCTACCTCAAATATAATCCAAGACCTTTACCCACCTCCAAACAAATATAAATTACCATCTCGGAGACCCTCCAAACAAATATAAATTACCATCTCGGAGACCCACCAACCGCTATCCCAAAACGACTTCCAGTTTTTAGCCAGAAAATTTCTAGCTCAAGACCTCTACCCCCTTCAATTACGCATAGGATTTATTCGCTGGAGTAAGAAAGTAAGTGAATGTTTAGACCTCATCACCAATTATCAATGTTTCAACCGTTGATATTAGAAATATTTCATCATCACGATAATAGAGACAGAATTTTACTTTGCCGCTCACACAGCGACGACATTCGAACAAATCTTTTATTTGCGGCTTGTTAAGAGGATATTTTTTGTCGATAAAATATACTTTTGACCGATCGAGATCGATGGTAAGTTTAGTATATTTTTGTTGACTTATCGGATCATGAAAGTTTTTAAATCCTGCTGATAACTTCTGGCTCAGTTGTTTAAGGCAATTGAAATACTCGCTGTCACCAGATCTGATAAGTGAAAGTTTTAACTTGTCACGGCCGCTGAAACATATACCTGATATTTCATTATTAATTTCGACTGTCAACTGTTTGCCGTCTATCATTAGATATTTGATCTTGCTATTGTAGCTATTTGTCACTGTCAAATTTTCAAACATTATTTTTATTGTTTACATAAAATTTCATACCTAGTCATCGAATATAATATCGAGTATAGATTTATCATCAAAACAATACCCAAATGCAAATGTATCTACTCAATTTTCGCAATAACGTTTGTCATTAAAATTACTCAATCCGCTTTTGATAATGACATCTGTTTCGAGTTTATGATGATTTGTTCGAATAGCCATTGCTCTTATAAAACTAACGCCGCCGTCAAGTGCGTATTTGTAATCATCAAATTTCATAAACTTTTTAACAAAATCGTGTGGCAGACCTTTTGCTTTCTTCGTTATTTTATTATTGTCTAGCAATACGGCATACACTTTACTGCGCAATCCAATAAAGTATTTGATGATGCTCGAGTTCATTTCATCCTTGAACTTACCAATAACCTTTTTATTTGTGTCATCATGAAATTTACTGTCACGAGGGTAATCGGAAAGATCGAACAAATATCGATTATCGTATATATCCTGATAGACGTCCTCACATTCGATTTCATACACGAGCGAGTCGGTATCAGTAAACAATAGTCTACTTGACGGCCACTGATTTTTAACAAAAATTCTACTGAAAATCGTACATGAGCCACTTCGATAAATCTAACACGGAAGCTCCAACGTAAATTGGCTTATTTAGTTTTAGATTTGTTTTTTTTTTCTTTGTATCGCGACAAGACTTTCAATAAACATTTTCATACTAACATAATCATCGTCTGACACAAGTTTATTCCTGCGGTAGATATCATTAACTAGCTCGATATTTACTCATTTTCTTATATTTTCCATCGTCTTACCAAAAACGGAGTTGTTCATAAGCTTAAAGAAGTTTTTTTTTCAAAATCGGTTTTCGCTACAGCTCTTCTCGAAGTGTTTAAGTTAATATAACCTTTCATCCAAGGTGACTGATTAAACTTTAAAACTCTATGAACTTTCCTCAACACAAGACCAGCATCTACTGCTTGTTTTAAATCTTTATAATGCAAAACATAATTTTTCTTATCGAGTAAATTTGGTACTAGTTTTTTTACTATAGAATTTTGTCTTGGTGATGCTATCGCTTGTTGTTCTTGAGATAACATACTATAATCTATTACCATTGATTCCGCACAGAAAGGATAATCGTTGAGTAAATTGTGTAGCGAAGTTGGATAATCGAGATCAACTTCAACGAAATACGAAATATCGTCGGGTATCTTTTTTTCTGTCTCCGATAGAAATTGTTCAGTCGTAATCCAACGAAATCCACCAAATGGCATTGGTTCGGCCATAGAATAACCGTACAAATTATTACAATCTTGATAAATTATATACTTCGAAGGAAGCTTAGGATTGTACTCTTTCAGGTATATGTTGTTTGCTTCAGAATATTTCTTTGTTATAACGCTAATACCGCCTCTGATACCTTTTTCGATAAAATTGAACATATCAAAGTCAGTCAGTAATTCTAACTTTACTTTACTAAACTTTAACAGAGCATCCCATGATAACTCAGGGGAAGAGTAATACCAGCAAGGATCAAGTCCGTAATTGTTATAGCTCACTTTTCGAAAACTTTCAAATACGTCTGCCAACAATAACACGTCAGTTTTCAGATACAAATCATGATAATCGCCAGACGTCTTGCAATCAAATTCTTTCCAAGTATCTTGTGCATACTTATACTTGCTATCAGTTATGTTTTCATTTTTTAGTTGCGAATAAAATTTGTCTTTATCAGGTAAAGAAATTTCATCAAATTTACTCCAATCGTCGAGATACTCGTACGGAAATACTCCTTTTTTAGTCAATAGATTAAATTTATCTCCAAAACAGTCTCGTAGGTTATTAAACTCGCTACAACCTTTCACTAGCTCATCCAATGATGGTGCCATAACTGAAAGCTGTCAATAAAACGCAACTTACCTAAAGTAACTGACATATACTTTTCAAAATTATTCGGAATGCACTTGATTACGTTATCGAGTTTTAAACGAGATTTTATTTCAGGATCACCAAAAGCTTCTACTATAATATGACTGTCATATCCTCTGAAATTGTGAAGAACAACTGGAATAAAATCTGGAGCATGAAACCTTAAATTACATTTGTCATGAGCCGCTCCACGATACTGTCCTGTTAGATGACAATGGTCACGTACTTTTTTATTATCAGAAACATCAAAAGCTTTTTCACAAATATGACAAAATTCCGCTTGCTCGGGATCAGATTCTTGCTGAGATGTCAGTTTTATCATTGGAGTTATTCTTTTTAAACGATTAAATATATCATCAACTTGGCTAATTAACTGCTTGAGAAGCCAAACAGCTGGATTTTTACCGCGATATAATTTGATTGGTTTGGATAAGCTCGAATCAGCACAGCAAACTATTTTGTACGCCACTCCGCATGGACCATGATTTTGAGTTTTTCTTGTACTCGATTTGTTAGGATTATTTTCTACACCAAGTACAGGCTGAAGTAAGCATTCGAAATCAGCGTATATAACGAAAGGAATTTTTAGTTTATGATTATTATTGACAAACTGTAATAAATTATTTTCTTTGGACGGCATTGTTATTCGTTGTACGTCACTACAGTAATGCAAATGCTTTTATAATATTTCATTGTCAGAGCAACCGTGCAAGCAGCGATAACAGAACTTTTTATTGTTTTGTTTACTATACTGTCTGCCAACTAGTCCGTTAAAGTTTTTGATCCAAACGTAATGATTCTTATAAAACAGCAAGTTTATTGTTGATTGTGAAGTTTTTTCTGAAATATATCTCGGATAGACGTTTTCTTTTTCATCTAGTCCGAAAACATTTATTGAAACATTATTTTGCTTTTCAAACTTTGGTATTTGATTTTCTGCAAATGGAAAGTCGATGCCATTAAAATTTAATTTTGATACGTGACTAAAATACTTGTCAACGCGATCAGCATTTTGTTCTGCTGGAAATAGCGCAGAAAGAATAGCCCACTGAAAACATCTGTTATCGACGTTCTTTACGTTTATACAGCATTTTTTATTTTTTATTTTTTGTGGTAGGTTAGTATACGAACTACCGCGTAATACGTTATATTTTGTTGTGTGAAATTAAATTTCCGTAATAATTTCAAACTTCCATCCCGAACCCGATTCGGTAAATTCTTCTATCTTTTTTCCAAATTTCCTGGTGTATTTCATCAGCTAGTGATGAAAGATCAGTCCCAAGCAAAACACGCCTTGATTTTGCGTTAATGTAAGGGTCTGCAATTTCCTCGTCTGACCCAAATAGCTTTGAAAAAATAACGTGATATTGCACTAATATTCTCAGACCCTTATGTTTTTCAGTTCACGTTTTACAGTTGGCTCTAGCAAATGATAGAGATTTGTTGCAGTGAAATTTACCAGTACGATTTGTTTATCGAACCGATAACTGTTGTCAAATCCTGTAAAAGCAGTCGCTATTTTTTCAGGTTCTCCCATAAGGCTCTTTTTAGCTATATCACGTAATTTCAGCATTGTTATATATAGTGTAATATTATATCTCTAATTGATTGTTCGATCGATAACTCACCGCACGCCAGTTGAAAAATCAGTTAGAGATATAAAATGCTTTATAGTATAATGAAACAAAATATGACAAACGCAAACGAGCAAGAGTAATTTTACGTTCACCTCAAGTACAACTTGTACGCTTGGTAATGCACTTGGTTCGGTTATTAACATAAAATCTCAAAAATCTGTTGGTAAAGCAACGCCAGCAGGTTATAAGATTAGCGTTAAAGGTGATAATGCTGAGAGAACGGAAATATTAAAGAAAGATTTTATTTACACTTTGTTCTGTGACGAAATTCCAGATGGACAACGTGTATATTCTGTTAACGGCGCGGTCACTGATGACAATATTGAAAACTTATCTTTACAAAACGAATTTCAGCCGCATCCGGTGGTTGATTTATACGAGGCAAATGATAAGGGAATTATTCGAAGAAGAAAAACTAAAAAAGTTGCTGGTTTTATGAATAATATGGGGTATCTCACGATAACTGTCAGAGGAACACTAACCGATCAAGTTAGTTATCTTAGCCATCGTTTTGTTTACGAGACGTTTAACGGACCTATACCTAATGGTTTGGTTATTAATCACATCAATAATGTAAAGACTGACAATCGAATGGAAAATTTAGAACTAGTTACCCAGCAGGAAAATGTGAGAAAAGGACGAGGTGGTGGTATTAATTTTAGATGTCCGGTAAAATCTGTTGTTTCATTTAATCTCGAAACAGATGAGGAAATCAAATTTCCTTCAATCTCATCTGCTGCTCAATACTACAAGATGAATCCCAGGTTAGTAAAATTTGTTGCCGATAGAATAATAAGATCAGCTTTTTCAAGCGAATACGATGCTTGGAGTATCTTTAGATACGATGATGAAATATATTTGTTAGCTCCTTTTTGGTTAAGCAATTATGAGCAAACGCTATAATGTCATCTTTATCAAATTTCAGCGTCATTATTGCGCTATCGTTAAGTTTATTTTTTTCTGCTGCTGTTAGCAATATCCTATCATTTTCGCCTTCGGTAACAATACATCGACAGAATAAGAATTATACCCTAACAGACATTTTCTCACTGCTTCGGTTAGTTCGTTATAATTTAATATATTAACTTTTTGGTGATATTTTACCTCGTTAGTCATCTTATAACAATAAATTAGATAAAAGTATATTATAATATGAACTTGATGAAAAGACTTGCTGATATATATTCGGAAGATACACTCGCAAGTGATACAATCACTAACGACAAAGTCGCAGACAATATTACAATCACTAACGATATAATAGACAAATTTGCTAGCTATAGCAAAGATGATATTTTATTTAATAATGATGATGAAGATGAGATAGTCGCCGTCTCCGACAGACAAAATTACAGCAGACCGACAACTGGACGATATAATGTTAAGTATCACATTGCTAAAAAAATAATAAAATTTAATTTTACTGTTGCCGAACAACAAATATTTTGGCAGCTTATCAAACCTTTTTTAAATCTAAAAATTCCAGGCTGACAAAAAAATATAAAATTCGATTTTATATTTGTCAAGATTTTTAACTTAATGACGATCTCTGACAATCGCAGACAATATCTAATATCATTATGTAAACCAGTAAAATGTAAATCTATCAAACATAAGTACGAAACATTATTTCATAATTTGCTTGGTTGGGATCCAACTATTAAATTTATCGCAATACCCGCGCCACTTAACTAAACTTTAATTGCCTTTTTTCCTAATAACTTTTCGATAACGAAAACATCTTGTTCAGTTTTCTGAAGTTCCTGCTCGTAAA
>JAECUM010009065.1:0-62073 GCA_016617855.1 Megalonaias nervosa
ATGAGCAGAAGTGAGTTTATTTACTGCTGTAAGTTAATATTTAAACCAAGTTTGTAAAGTTTCCCTTCCTACAGGTTTACAGCCTTCCCCCTCTCCTCCACCTTAGTCCCCACTATGAACTGAGTAATACCTATAATTTTACTTGTTCTGTTGTCCTTGTCTTGGGGTTTTAGCCTTTGTTCATGTTATAGTTATACATGACGTAACACGCCCCTGTGGTGGTAAATTGGCTGTATTCGGACGAGAACATCGTTCCCCAATTCCTTTCGTGACTCGAATCGAAAAATGGGCGCCGGAATGTTCCTAGAAAACAAATATTTCCAGAATACGGGGTTGAAAAGGTTTTCCCACCATCGACGCCAATCAGTAAATAAAATACTGCACAATAATTGTATGGGTTTATTTAGACCAATCAGAAACACAGAAAGTGATAAGTTCACATGTTATAATATCAAAAATATGAAAATGCACACACTATAGGCAAGGTGTACCCACTATGCGATAATGCGCAATAAGACATTGGGTTGTGAAGTTCAGTTGTCAGGACATTTTGTTGTATGAACAGTACTACTTTTTTGATAGCATACAGTTACAAGAACTGTACGCATTCTTATAAGAACAGCAAATAGTAATATAATTATGGTATATGGTTATATGAGTCGTTTTAATTCTATAGTAACATAATCACAATATGGTGATGACATACCATTGGTAGAAAGATTCGTTTTTACTTATTTATGCGTGTAGTTGCGTCTTTTGAATTTATCATAGTGTGTAAGACAAATAATTAATCGAGTATACGTTTTTATTTATTGTTGTAAATTATTTGCCATATTTCTTTATCCATGTAATTGTTACATTGATATTCATTGTGAGAGTCATGGAACTTACGTACTTCATATCATATCTTTCTTTCATTCGCATACATTTTGTTCGGAGTTAATACTTAGTCCAAATCAATTTAGTTTCCATCCTGCTACAGATTATACGCGAGTATGATACATGTTCAAATCAGTCAGTCACACTAGTCAAGACGCTAAAAAGGCAACAGACAACTTGAAGAAAGTTAGAGAGAAAGTCAGTACCTGCTCAATTCCAGTCGCAGCGCTAATCATGAATCTTCTGGGAGACATGTACAGATTACTTAATCACTCGATACACCTGTGGCCTCCAATACCAATTTTCACCATTTCTGATTTAACAGAGCCAAATAACGCCAACTATAAGAGCAGGTGGAGGATTGAACCAACAAATCGGCTAAAGACTAACCGCTCTCCACCACTGAATGTTCATAAAAGAAACCTACTAAGGGCTTAACAAATTACAGAGTTGTCTAGAGTTTTGATTTTGTCCTCAAAAATCTATTTAGATTAATCCTTTATATTTGTCTAGCTTGATCCTTTGACCACCGGTCTAAAATCACACTATACCAACACCCCAAATTTAGACCACCAAAACAAATGAGGGTTCCATTAACCTAGTTTTATTCAGTTATAGTTTCGGATATTAATAACACACTGCATACGCAAATCATTCATTCATAAATGTTTCATGGTTAACATTCATAGCTTAACAGGTCTTGATTCTAATTAGATTGTGTCTGACACAGAATTGGGTGTTAGAACAGCCGATATTCGCTAACTGTTCAGAATTTGAAAATAAGTACATCTATAGTTTTAGGGTAGTTCAGCTGATACCTTGGAGACTCCGGACGTCCATCTCCTCCATTTTTCCTAAAGACATTGAAGTACCAGCATTTGGGGTAGACATTAAACAGTCAAGTAGTGACCACTGGACACCGTTACAAGGCGTGCAATGGAGCTTTTCCCATGGATTCGCGTCGAATACTCGACAAAAATGAATGTGCGGTGCCCACATTCACGCAATCATCAAAATGTGTGCTTGGATACAACATAAGGGTATAGTCTTGTTATGAGTGAGGTTTCTTTCGCACACAACAACATGGCTGTATTGGCTGAAAACGTCTCTAAGATACTATCAGTCAGTCTTATCAGTCAATGGATTCTAGCCCAAGCACTGAATGCATTGAAAGACCTTTGTTACTATATGTAATTTAATTACTTGTTTGTTAGTTTTAATTTTTTAATTTTATCTTATTGCACTACATGCTACTGTAATGATAATTTTGTCTGTAGGATTTGATTAATGTATATAAATTCAGTTCAGTTCTGACTGTTTTTCTAATTCGCGAAGTAAACAAGTCATGGTTGCAACATTGTATTTTTAGCTGACCTAGTCCCGACCTTGATTCAGAACTTGTAAACAACTTTTTTTAAAAATTCATTTCCAGTGAAATAATCACTGATTTTCAGTCAAGGTCATATCTGGTCTACGTGATACTAGACTTGTAGCTAAGTGATCACGTGACCCATCACGGGTGTCAAAACAGCGTATCAGTTGGGCTTATTAACCCATGTTATTATAGATTGGGATATTTTAAATTTGCTAAAATATTTCAGAAAATTGTTTTTTGAAATTTAAATTCACCTAGTTTTCAGAATATTTTAAATCCCATGTACTATTTTACATTTTGTTTGAAATCTTGAAGAGAAATCAACAGGCTTTTTTACAATGTCATCAAAAGTGAAGACCATTCTTTCAAATCCTACTGAGGAGCAGTTGGATTGTTTGAAAAAAGATGAATTGCTTGAACTTGCCAGAAAATACGATCTTTCTGAAGCAAAGGCTTCTTTAACGAAGCAAGAAATAAAAAACATTTTGATCCAGTATTTGGTAGAGAAGAATGTTTTGGATAAAAATGTTTTGGCATCAGTCAATAAAAGTCTGTATCAGATTCTGACATAAAAGTAAAGGAATTAAAATTGAAATACAAAATGGAATTAGAGTTAAGGAAGCTTGAACCTCAGAAAGAAAAGAGGAGAAACAAATGCAGTTGCAATTGGAGTAAGAAAAAGAACAAATGCATTTACAGAAAGAAGAAAAACAAATGTAAAGAGGAGACAGAGAGAAACAAATGCAGTTACAATTTGAGAAAGAGCAGAGAGAGACAGGAAAGAGAGAAAGATAATGTAACTAGAAGAAAAGGAGATAGAGACAGGAGAGAGAGAAAGATAAACAAATGCATTTACAACTTGAGAAAGAGGAGAGAGAGAGAGAGACAGATGCAAATGCAAAGAGAGAAGGATGAAAGGGAATTTCAAATTAGAATGAAAGAAATGGAGCTGGGAAGTGAAAGGCATGTTTCCACTTCACATACAAGTTCAAGTTTTGACATTACAAGGAATTTTAGGCTAGTACCCCCTTTTAGAGAAATAGAAGTAGACAAATATTTTCTTTATTTTGGAAAAAGTTGCTGAAAATTTGAAATGGCCAAGAGAGCATTGGACTTAATTATTACAGTGTGTACTTTTTGACAAAGCCCGAAATATCTTTCAATCCCTGTCAGTACAGCAAAGTGCTGACTAGGATCTGGTTAAGCAATGCATCTTAAAGGTTTATGAGTTAATCCATGAGGCTCATCGGCAAAAATTCAGAAACTATAAAAAGAAGCTGGACAAATTCATGTCGAATTTGAAGAGAAAAAGAGCAGTTATTTAATAGATGGTGCTTAGCCAAGACAGTTTAACCAGATTATGAAAATCTCAAACAATTTGTATTACTTGAAGAGTTCAAGAACTGTGTTCCTAGTGACATTAAGACTTATGTTGAAGAGCATAAGATCGAAACATGGAAAATGCTGCTGTTGCTGCTTATGAGTATTTCTTAGCTCATAAAGTTCTTGTTGTAGGCAAGCCTTTTACTCAGCAGTCTACTGGTAAAATGGTCTTTCAGCCTAATACGACTCCTTCTAAAACTCAATCTGGCACAACGTTTAAAAATCAAGTTTCTGATAAGCTTGATTCAAAATCCTTGTCTCTTCCTACGTGTACCTATTGCAAGAAGAAAGGACACGTTATTTCTGATTGCTTCAAATTGAAATATAGGCATCAGAATCAAGACAGACCTATCCCAAATGCTCTTATTTCTAAGAGGTCAAGGTCACAGTCATGTATTGAAAGCAATATCGAAAATTCAGTCTTCTGTTTTGACGTGATTAGGACGCAAAAGTGTCGCTTTATCACTATTTTTAGCTCACCTTGGTTCAGAAGTTTGTAAACATGAAGTGGAAATAATTGGTTATTACCAAGGTCATGTTCGGCCCACGTGTTAGCTATGTTGCAAACAGCCTTTTTTGTTATTCATTTCAAGCGTGAGAATCTGATTTTAAGATAGGGCTATTCTGGCCTACGTGTAAAATGGCACTTTTTTTACTACGCTGTTAGATGATTAAGTGACCACGTGATACATCACGAGGGTCTGAAATGACGTTTTAGTTGGGTTTAATAGTCATATCTCAGTTCATTTCAGTGAGTTGTAAATAATACCTTGGGGATGAAAAGTATTTCTGTTGCTGCCGTTTTCAATTTAGCTTTTTTTAAAAAATAATTTATTCACCTGGAAAATACTTTTCTTCATCAAAATTCTTGGACAAAGATATTTATTGGAAATTTATTCTGGAATTTTAAATTGGAACATTATAAGTTGTGATTCAACGAGGAACTGTTGACATCAGTACAACGACCTCATCTGACGTCATCGCCTTCCATTTTGGAACTTCGTCGGGATTCGAACTTGGATTAAATTAGAACCTTTTAGTGATAGTACTTATATTTTTAAATTCCGGGATTATTTTTGGATGATATTCACAAACTGTAAGTCCTTTTTCATATATTTACCGTGTTTTCTAGGGAAATAATTTATTCTGTTTAAATATACAAAGCATGTTGGGTTTCACTCTTTTATTTGTTACTTTCTAAGAGCCTTGTGACGTAACGATATATATATATATATATATATATATATATATATATATATATATATATATATATATATATATATGCCCGGCGCGTGGTGTTTTTCTTGTGTGTGCGATGAATGTTAGGCACCTTTCATATTGTTGGAAAATTCTACAGTTCCAAGCAACCTCCAACGTTATGCTTGATAAAGCTGACAATCCTAGCATGAGAAGTGCCAGACGAGCGACACATTTCATTCGAATTGTTTATTATATATTACAACATTGACATATCCGTTGTAAGTCTGTATTGCCACATTAATCAACATGTTGACAATTGCGCTAGTTTATTGTTTCGTCATGTCTTCTCATATAATCGGTTCAAATGCTGCCGACCTCAACAAAGACCTTGAAAGGGGATGGAATTGCTATTTTATTGAAGAGGACAGATGCAGTAGAAACAAAAATACAAGATATGGAAAGACTCGCAACTGCAGCCGGGCAACGTGAGAGGACGATGCTAGGATGAACAGAATATGTACAAATGATAGAGAGAGAATGTGAAATGCTAACCAATGAAATGGTAAAACGCCAGAAGTCGATGCAAAGTAAAATTAAATACATAATCAACAAGATAAGACTAGAAAGCTTGCAGTAATTTTATTGGACCAATCCAGTGATGATAATAAAGATGTCGTGGGTCCTGACAAAGAAACTGTTATCACTACTAAACTGACGCTGAACGGAACAAGTGTCTTTGACATTAAGAGGAAACCTAAACCGTTATTTACGCATCATAAACAAGTCAATAGTGGTAACGGGGATATAATGCTAATAGATTAGATAACAATGAGGATACAGATAACAATTAAAATTAAAGCGATAGAGTCTTATCAGATACTATATCGCTATTCTACAATGAAAAACCCAATCTTATACGTAACGGAATGTGGAAACAAGCAATTCTTCATTTCCACAATGTTGAGGTGGATGGGTCTCAATTGTAATCCGAATCCCATTTTTGACTTATTATTTGACAGGATCAGGAAGATCCTGCGGAAAATAATCTTCCGAGATTTTGTGATGCACACTTCGTTTTCCATCTACATGGAAGATGAAATAAGCAGTCCATTAAATTAATTAATTAACAAACTCACAAAATCCTAAAATTAATCTAGTGGTTATACACAAATTAATGCAATTATTAAGGAAGAGAGATAAATAATCAAATGACATTTATTAAGAAGATCAGTAATAGTAGTTTCATGGTACAATCACCTATAAAATCTAGAACATTGCGTGGTTTTCAGTTGACTGCAATACGTCACAATTATCAACAGCATGGAGAATGGCTGGCTGAAATATGAAATAGGATATTTTATATATAGAACAAATGGAGAGAGCGAAAGTATATTTTATATGTAGAGAGAGATTTGGAGTGCGAGAGATTGAGGGAACGAAAGAAATAGAATCACATATTTGCATACATACATACATACATACATACATACATACATACATACATACATGACCGCTCTGGTGGTCAAGTGGTCAGAGCGGCCGCCGCGGATGCTGTAGGTCGCCGGTTCGAACCCCGGCCGAGTCATACGAAAGACTTACAAAAATTGTACTAACAGCTGCCTTGTTAGACACTCAGCATTAAGAGGGTAGTGTTAGGACTGGTCAGCCTGGTGTCAGGATAATGTGACTGGGTGGAACATCATGCAACATGTCTGCGGCATGATGCCCATGTGCTAGACATAATTATAAACTGCCACACTACAGACATCGTAACGATATAACATAAAAAGTTGTTAAAGCTAAGTTACAAATCCAAATCTCTCTCTCTCTCTCTCTCTCACACACACACACACACACACACACACACACACACACACACACACACACGCACACACACACACACACACACATCTTAACTAGAAACCTTCAATATTAAGAAAGCAAAACTGTACTGGGAGGCTGAATCGGTGACAGCATTTATAGGTTTAATTATGGAACCCATATCATACATGACTAGAAGCATTTGAAAAGGTATATAAATCTTCCAACAAAATAATTAACACAAGAAATCGATGTAACATGCAAGTGACTTCGGCATTGCGTGCAAAACTTTGAAAAGGGTAATCTACGACATGTCAACATTAACTGGAAATAATCTGCTGAGCAGGTCAGTAGGAAATTTGGGCCCAGAAATAAGACTGACTATGACCTTTCTGTACAGACCATCTGGTTTCTGTCATATCTTTGGACAAAAGAATATGATCAGAGAAGAGAACCGTGGCTGTCCGTGGAACCAAAGTAGTTTAGGCTGATATGACGACAAATATTTAAAAAAAATTATATAAATATGGTGTAAAATATGCAGTGTGTTTTGATTCAAATTATATTCATGAAGAAAGGTTAAGTCATTTTTAACTTTGCAAGCCTTGTGGAGCAAACGTTTGAAATAAACAATTAATTTGAAATGAGCCCAAATATACACTATACGGTAGTGAAATGATGCTCTAGCGCCTTCAGATAGTTCAGAAATGATGTGGGCACGCTTTACATGGAGACATAAACTATTTTAACATCGATAGATGCTACACGATTGTATCCATCTATGTGATGAAGCAGTTATGCGGCAAGGGTACTTTGAAATCTCAGTGACATCTGTTATCGCAAAACTCAAAATTATTCATTCTAGGTAAAATAAAATTGCCATTGTTTCATTGAAAATTATGATCTTTTGATATCTTCAACATACGCATTTTTATGCACATTATGTAGGAATATGGCAATTTGACCTCAGTTACAAAGATAAGTTACTCTTGCTGACCGTCAAGGTCAACTATTCTGAAGGTTGTAGTTAATTTGTAACTAGCAGAATTCTTTAAAAAAATAATAAGTTCGTATCGTTCTCAATAAAAAATATGTCGAATCAACATTTGTACGCAATTTTGATTTATTGCTTTGGCCAAAAATATCCCTGTATAGTTTTTCACAAACTAAGCAACAGAAAGAAGCAAAACTAACAAGTTTTGTTAAACTTGAAAACAATTTAATTATCAATGTTATAAATGAGAATGTGAGAGGAACTTACAGTATTATGAAGTAAATTCGAAATAATCATGATAAAGTTCTATGAATGTCCTAACGAAAGTCCGGAAATGTACTTGTCCACCAAAAATCGTAAAGTTGTCAAGATGACGTTGTCCGGAACTCCTTAGAGTTACAACAGTTCAGAATAATATTATAGTCCAAATAATGAGCACTTTCTACTTCCACTGAACAGTCCCAATAAATGTTTTCCTCTCGAAAAATATCTAAGTACAACATAAAACACGTCTGCAGACTTAAACAGGAACACAAGAAATTAGGATGACTCCAAAATAGGAATGAATCTGATTGCTGTGTTCTATCCTTATATATACCGTCTATTACAACTATATTTCACAATATATCCCACGTGACGGATCTTATTACTCGTTTTGCCTCGAACTTGCCTATTCATTTGACCTAGCCCAACCAATGGAAAGTTCTTGAATTCTTAATCCAAAGGCGCCATTATGTCTTATTATTAAGATTATTATTAATAATTGACAACACATACGTAAACATCCATTTATAGATTTGTGTAATTTTACGCTCTTTACAGACTCACTCCAGGTAGGCAAACTTTAACCAAAGATATTTTGTACAATTTATAACCATTACTAAAATATAATAAAAATTAAATCAAATGATGTACCAGGAGTTACAATATATATATATATATATATATATATATATATATATATATATATATATATATATATATATATATATATATATATATATATATATAACAATAATATAATAACATAATATCCTGACCTATGAAAAAGTTCTCTTTTATCGTTTTATTTCTTCATCTGTATCCATCGATCCTTATTATAGATATTATTTTACTGATACCATACACAAGGACCCTTTATATTTGACTTTGGTTATCATTTATTATCTCTAGAATCGAATATAAAAACACTGTTGCATAGTCATTTTTATCTGCTATTTCTTTCTAAAACATCGTTTTTCTTTGCAGTGCAAGTTACATTTTCTGCGTACCATTCACATCGAGAGAACCATCATGGAATCAATCAGGTGATAAAATACGATGCAGTGCTAATCAACGAGGGAATCATTATAATCCACACACTGGTATATTCGCATGTCCCGAATATGGTATTTATTTCATAAAAACTAGGTAAGACTGGTGGTAGATGATGCCAATGTAAGCGGCGCAATAAGTGAAAGCATTTCACAGAGCCACGATGACCAAGGCAATAACGTTGCAGTTGACAGCTGGGAAGTCGGTTTCAATCTCTATAGTTGCTATAGACGACGCTGAACTGGATGACAACAACTCTTGTGACACATGAAAGAAATCAATGTATGATCTTTATCCTATTCTACTGTTTATTAATCTTATGCTGTCTATTCATTGACATGTATGTTTGTCAGTAGCTATGTAAGTGTACGGATTTGTATTAATAGGTATATGGGCAGGCAAGTTATATTGGTAGGTATGTTAGTATTTTGATTTGCAGCTGAGAATATTGGTGTGTAGGCAGGTCAATGGTTAGGAATATAGTAGTAAGCTAGGAGGCTGATCCTAAACCAAATGCTGATTCTGGACCAGAACTCCAATGACCTGCTGGATTAACTTTTTTGGTGATAAAATATTTTTTTTTCAGTATAGTAATAGGCTGAATCCTAAACCAAATGCGGATTCTAGATCAGAGACCCCCACCCCTCTACAAAAAATTAGAGACCACTAAACTTCTACTGTTGTAACCATATTTTATGATAATCTTTTCATACCTACTGACTGTCATTGGTAGGATATCCGTTAACATACTGACAATAATACGAAACTCGCGTATTAAATCGTTCATGTCATATTTTACACCTCGCAAATAAGTTCGTATCTGATCAAGTAATTTTTTGTAAGTGAGACTTGCTGTTTTACAAGAATTTTTTTTTTGTTTCAAGTTTAGGTTCAATTTTTTTTACAAGTGTTGAAAGAGAGACACCGACGCCAGATATTATTAACAAAAACGGATTTAATAATGCTCCACTTGAGATTATACCAGAGCTAGTCATTAACAATGGCAAATATGATATTACTCCAAGTATTCTACGGTAGTATTTATAACATTCTTTTACACACCAGAGGTTTTTGTGATAAAATTTATAATATTGTACTAGTGCGTCAACATCTTGTTTTGGAATTTCTTCTGAAATATGATTGAAATCGATGATATGTTTCTTCATTATACAATTTTTTTTACACAATATTAAAAGTTGTAGTACCAGCAATCGAATCAAGAAACTCACGGAAAATATCATTTTTAGGATCAGCTATAAAAATTCTGTATTTGTCATAAACTTCTGACGAAGTATACTTATATCGTTCATCTGCTAGTACCTCATTTTTCTTTAACCAGGTGTATGAGTCAAAAGTATTTTCTACTTTACGTTCATACAAATCTGTTTCATTCACCAAATTACTATAACCGCTTTCTGTTTTATTAATATACCCTAATACCAAGCTTATTTGATCTAACGTGAAATTTTTAAAACAAGATGTTGCCTGATAATTGCATATGCGGCCACAAAATTTGCTAGCATTAATTTTTTGAGTGATTTTAATTCAATTGCTATCACACCAATAGCAGAAGCTACTTTTAACATTAATTTTTCATATGGTTTTGTGAGTATTTTCTCGACTTCATTGTAATAATTTCGTAATAACAATTGTTTAGAGCGCTGGATTGATGGAAATGAAATATCATCTTCTACATCTATATCAAAATAAGAATCAGGCTTTGCTACTAAATCTGCTTGGCTGACTTTATAAAAAAAAAACTTTTCTCGCTCAATATCATTAAGATCACTAATTTCATCGTCAAAATTTTTGATTATCTTTATAGATCTGTCAATAATAATCGGATCAATTTCTGGTCTTTTACGTATCATTGGCAAAATTGCATTTGAGTATGCTTTAATAATTAACTCAGTGTCTGGTGTCATAGTAACGATTTTAATTAGGGTTTCTTTGTCGTGGTAGTAGATACCGAGATATTTAAAAATTTCTCGTTTTAAAAAACTATTGTATAACTTTTTGTTTCTTTTTATTCTTATTATTTTAGATTCCATAAATCTGTTGAGACCATCATGACTATCTTCTACAAATTTTTTTATATCTTCTCTTTCACCGTAAGCTCGTTTTATTTAGTTCGATTTTGTTATCAAATCCAAATTTCCAAGATCAAGCTCGAGCAATATTTTTTAAAATATAATTTCAACTTGTTTAAGTTCTTCTAGATAATCATCAGGATAACAGCATCTACTTATCACTTCAAAATTTTCTATTGCTTCTTTTAGTTGTGGTCCCCGCAAATACATAACACGAACAAAATTTTTTTCTTCCTCTGACAATGGAGAATTTATCATTTGAATTGAATAATTTTTTCTGGTATTTATCGCACGTGCCGCTAGCGAATCATTTCCAACCTTTTTGGTGGGGTTAAAAATATTATCATAAAATTCTGTCGCAAGGTCTGTAAACCATTGTGTTGTCATTATTTTATAGCATTAGATTAAATTTGATCATCAAGTGTATATATTTGAAATGCGGTCAGTCCTGGGAATGGATGTTCAGCAGCAATAACATAAACTCGGAAATATAAGTACTTGTTAACAATATTTTCTGTCGGGACTGTAAAATATTGTGCTGTTGAAATATACGTATTTACTGCACTATATAATGTTGTCCAGTCGATATCATTTTTTGATCCTTCTAATTGCCAATTATAAATTCGGCCAACACTGAGTTTAATCTGCCGCGCAAATGAAAATGCCAAATAGCAACTTCAGCAAGACATTTAATTTTAATCAAACAATTTTCAACTTCTCCGTTGCTCGTCCACTCATGTCTATCAGAGAAAGCGTAATAAGGATAATTTTCAGGATAATATGCTGATGTGCTTACGTCAAACCCGGCTCGGTTATCAGCTGCATTATAAAGTGTTGGAATATATCAATCATTATTTTTAGTTCGTTTTACACCACCAGACACACTGTCAACATACGCTTTATTTGTTAGATCATTATGGTTAACTGGAACATATGTCGTAGTTATTTTATTATTTCTCATGTTTATATTACCTGACATTGGTCCACCAGATTTTTTAAAATATGGGGTAAGTTCTTCTTTTAACTGAGCATAACTAATAGCATCAGCATTAGCTTGTGGTGAGGTTGTTGGTAGTCCAGTTAGTTTTGAATTATTGCTCATTGTAAGGTTACCTGTCATTGTGTTGCCGAATTTGTTAAGTTTATTATCGTCAACAGATTTTAGTTGCGCATAACTTACCACTTGTGTTTGATTTAAGTTTTCTGGCGGATATACAGTTTCTAAACCTAACACTCGTTGGCCTGACATGTTAATAATACCTGTAAGTGTTACACCGGTTTTATCATGTTTGTTATTATCCACATACCTCAACTGTAAATATCTTACTGCTTGAATTTGATTTAAGTTCGCTGGTGGATATCCAGTCTCTAAATTTATAATTTTTTTCCCTGACATGTCTAAGTTACCGCTTAAAGTTCCGCCTGTCAGTGACAACTTATTAAAGTCAACAGATTTTAGTTGTGCATAACTTACAGCGTGTGTTTGATTTATGTTTTCTGGCGGATACGTAGTTTCTAAATTTATATTTTTTTTTCCTGACATGTTGATATTGCCTATAACCGTTCCACCGATTTTATCAAGTTTGTTATCATCCACATACCTCAACTGTGAATAACTTACCGCTTGTGTATAATTTAAGTTTACTGGTAGATACCTGGTCTCCAAATTTATAAATTTTTTTCCTGTCATATCTAAGTTACCGCTTAAAGTTCCGCCAGATTTATTTAGTTTATTACCGTCGACGGATTTTAGTTGTGCATAACTAACAGCTTGTGTATTAACAACATTTATTGGCGGATAATCTATTTCTAAACGTAGTGCTCGTTGATTTGACATAGACAGGTTTCCTGTCATTGTATCACCAGATTTTTTAAGATATCCCGATAAATCAGTATTGCCGTTTGTTATTGTAGCTGATGAATCTCCTAATGTTGTTCCAAATTTTGTATAATGGCTCATTATTTATTTAATATACATAAAATTGTTAACATTAGTCAGTTTAATATAACATAAAATGTATAACAACAATGGCAAAATCGTCGATATTAAATTGTGATACAGAGCAGTTGGTGAAACATGAATATAACAATGAACTTCCAGATTGTCATTATCTTATTGTTGGACGAACTGGGTCGGGAAAAATAAATTTACTTATGAATTTATTGCTGGGCGATAATTTTAACTACGATCGAGTTTATATTTATACAATTAATCCACAGCAAGATAAGTACGAGCTACTTAATGAATGTAATAACAAACTTCGTGATGATCTTGAGGCTGGTGAAGATTTTTTTATTATCAAACAACCAGAAGAACTTGTTCCAGTTAATCAACTTGATTCGTCCGAGCATAAGATAGTAGTTTTTGACGATATTCCGTTAAATAATGTAGAAATGAATCAAATAAGATCATATTTTTCACTATCGCATAATAAGAAATGTAATTATGTTTATTTAGCTCAAGGTTTTTATAATGTTGACAGATTTATTCGGCGAAATACTGGTTGTTTTATATTATTTCCGGGACTGGACAATGTTGAGGTTAGAAATATTGCAAACGAGCAATGTGGTGATGTAACAAAAGATAAATTTATTGAATTATATCATAAAGCGACAGCGGATAAATATAACATTTTCTTATTTGATAAACTTACACATGATCCAACTAAAATGTTTCGTTGTTGTATCGAAAATTATCTGCAGTAAGGTTTTGTTTTCGGTAGAAAATTATTTATAATTTTCCCATTTTTATAAAATTTATATATAATAAAATGGACAAACGAGCAGAATACAGAGAACATATAGAAGATCTAAAAAAACTTGCTCAATCTCAAGCAGCATTTAAGCAAAAAGTGCAGCAAGCACGACGTGGTCAGATAGTTGCAGCAGAAGCAGCAGCAACAGTTCTCAAACCAGTTACTGAGGCTCTACTTGGAAAACAACCCGAAGTGCAAACAATGTCTCCAGAAGAACTTAAGCGAATACAGGAAAAAGGTTTGGCTGGAATTGTTAAAGAACAACAAGAAGCAGCTGCTGAAAAAATTATTACTAAATCTGATGAGGAAAGAAGAAAATTAGCTACGGCTTTTGTAAGACATATTACTGATCCTGTTGCTAGACAAACTGAACTAGATTGGCTAATTAATCATCGACTTGAATTTGAACGACGATTAGCAGAAGTAACATCAGTTGATCCAATTGGAAGAAAACTGAGAGATATAACTAGAAAAAATGAAGAATCTAAAGGCAGGAATCAGTGTTGGAGGAGATGGATGAACAAGAAGAAGCTAGAAGAGAAGCTTTTAGAAAAGAACATAGATTAGATACCAAAGAAAGAGAAGAATTCTATGATAATCGAATAAATATAGGCGGCAAAATAAAAGATTATGAATATGATTCTTTTGACGAAAGATATAGATTTAAAATATTAGGTTATATCATATTACAAAAGCTGATTTTAATTCTGATGAAAAAATTAGGAAATTAAAAGAAATATTAGCTGAAAGTGAAAAACATATCAGCGATGTAGTAATAGAAAATGAAAACTACAAAGAAAGTATGAGATTATATCGACATGGAATTATTGCTGGACTTTATAAGCAAGTTATTATTAATATAAAAAATAACATACAACATAATAAGAATAACCTTAGTAGTATATGTACTGAAGCAAAATATTTAGATGCGGAAAGAATAAAATTAGGAGTAGCTGAAGGCGGTTTAGATCCAGAAAGAAGGCGAGCTGAAGACAAAGAACTAAAAAGATTAAAAGAATGAGATCTAAAAAGATCACTCGAAGAGACTGAAAAGTATCGGGAAAGGAAGAGGAAAGAAGTAAAACAAGAAATAGTAGCAACAGAATATTATGCTTTTATTAAAGATTATGAAATTTCTGATGTTGATAATATTGATAAATGGGACGAAGATAAATAAAATAATCTTATTAAAAAATTAGATTATATCAGCAAAGATGCAGAAGTTTACCCTATAATTGATACAGCTGCAATAGAAGATGTTAAAGAACTTTCTGAAAAAGCTAGAAATGGTGTTATTGCCAGTGTTTTTAAAAATGCTGTTAAACATTATAGAACCGGAAAACCTAGGTGGAAAAAGATTAATTTTGAAACTGTGTTTGATCATTTTAATAAACGTCGCTTAGAGAGAGAGCTGAAAAATCTATGAATAAAAGAACTGGAACACGTGTAAAAATATATACATCAACTGCCGAAATGGTTGGCAGATTAATGCTGTTGATATCATCAAAGGAAGCTGGAAATATTGGTACTGAAATTGCTAATGAAATTATTGACATACTTGATCATTTAAGATCGCAAAATTTATTAACATCTGATGAATACGAAACTTTACATAGCGATTTAATATAAATCGCAACGACTTAATTTTGTAAATATCAATTTTGTAAATGTTAATTTTGTAAATGTTAATTGTGCATAATGATTTAATATAAACCAGAACGATTTAATGTAACAATTTTATATAAAAAATGTCAACAACATTATTACTAGACTCTAGTACAGCCGCGATAGCTAACGCGAAAGATAGCGCAAATTTTTCAGTAAGTTATATTCCACCGGTACAACTTGATACTGAAAAACAGTACGAGATTGGACTAATTTCTTGTACATGTTGGCATTCTATGGCTAACGTAAAAACAGGAGTAAACGATGAATTTACATTTACTTTAACTCCAGCTCCAAGACCTACATGGAAAACATTTAAAATTCCACAGGGAGCCTACAACGTAACTGATTTAAATCAGACGATACGCGAATTAATAATGAAAAATGGAGGAGTCGCTAACAATTTTGAACTGGTACCGAATTATAACACATTACGCGCCAGAATAACATTAAAAAATAATTTAATAATAGATTTTTCATCAGCAACAAGCATAGCATCGCTGATAAGATTTGCTCACAAGCAATATGGATCAACCACAGAACAAACTATAACGTATGATGGTGATTTGCCAGTAAATATAACCGACGTAAACATAATATTAATAAATTGCTCCATTGCGTCTGGATCTTACTCAGCCCAGGGCAGTAAAGGACAAACGATATATAGTTTCTCACCAGATGTTCCACCAGGATCGCTCATGCAAATTAGTCCGCGGCAAGTTATTTATTATCCGCTAAATGTTGAGAATCAAATAACAGCAATAAATATACAGTTGACAGATCAATCTGGACGACAGCTTGATCTGAATAACGAGGTTGTTACTTACTATTTACCCTTGCGTACAATCACGTCGTGATTGGCTATTGTTTTATGTAACCTCAGATATAAGGAAACAAAAAAAAATTTACTGAAGAAAAATAGTTGGTGGATTTTTGGGAAATATATTTACTAAAATTATTAAAAATGTTCCGGAAATAGCGCATAAAGTTGCACCAATTGCACTTGACGCGTCAAAAGCTTTTGCAACTGGAGCTGCATCAGCTGCTGGAACTGCGGTGGGACAAAAATAGCTGATAAAATTAAAAGCAATCGACAAAGGGGATCACCACCGACAATCAAACAAGTTATATCAGATATCACTCCAACAAAAGAAACTCAACGTGCTATGATCACAACAACAAAAAACTTTTATCACCAAAGGGCGAGCAGATTATACAAAAGTTAATATCTAAAGTAACAGCGCCGTTAGAAAATTATTTATAATTTTCCCAATTTTATATAATCTAATAAATTAAAAATGTCTGTTAATAATTATCTCGATTTAGCAGAAACTTATGACATCGATGACACCGTAACAGAATTTGAGTATGTTGAGTATCTCGATGAAAATTCTAATGAACCAAATAAAGCTGGTGTTAGAACATTTAATACTCGAGACGAAGATGTATTTTTATTACCTCACAAAGCTATATTGGAAGTTCGCGGTCAGATTATGACAGTGGCCAACCCACCTGCTGCATTTGCAGCTGGAACAGAAGTAGCTCTTATAAATAATGGCTGGTGCTTATTCAAAAGTGCTCGATATCAACTGGACAATCAAACTGTTGAGGGTATTTCGAGTCACCTACAAGTTGCAAGTACAATCTTAAATATTATTTCGTTTTCCGACGATTATTCAAGATCGACTGCAACTAATATGATGTGGTTTAAAGATACTGGAACTGGTGGTTTAGCCGTATCAAATGGACTTTTCTACAAAGGTGTTTTAGTACACGGAGCTGATGCTGATTTTCCAGTTGTAAGAAATTTTCTTATTGCTAATGCTAACAATTTTGGTACAGCCGCACCAGATGCAGCCGCTAATCAAGATGCTATAAGAGTTTCTCTTACTGCTGCTTGTAATAATTTGGGCATAACACCATCAGGAGCAGCTGCAGACGGTGTTGCAATGCTAGATTTAGTTAATAAAGCAATTAGCGTAAAAAATCCATGTTACAATGAAGGTTATACCAGAAGAAAGGCACTTGCAGAAGGATCACGTCAACTTACAATGATGCTGCCGTTAAGTACAATATTTGATTTTTGTCGCGATTACAACAAAGTATTTCGTGGAGTTAAACATACACTTATTTTAGATCGAGCAGAACAAAACGACTGCCTGTTTAGGTCAGGCGGGGCTGATGTACAGTTTATCATAAACAAACTTGCGCTGTGGATGCCACGAATAACACCATCAATCGCTAAAATGTCAGAATTAAATGATATGCTGCAAAAACATACAAACAGAATTTAATTTCAGAAACATAAAATATATCAAACAGCAGTTCCAAATACTACCGACTACACATGGCGAGTTACAACAACATCAAGCGAACAACTGCCGAGGCAATTACTTGTTGTATTTCAACAGCAAGCGCGACGTGGTAACCAGCAACAAAATAATGCGATATTTGATAATGCTGATGTTAGACGAATATATGCTAGACTAAATTCAAAGCAATATCCGGAGCGAGCGATAGAATGTAATTTTGCAGATGACGCTAATAAAAATATTACTCGGCCTTACATGTATCTGCTCGACGCAGTGCAAAAATATCAGGACGTTGGAGATGGATCTCAGATATCAGTAGAGGAATTTCGTGCACTTTATCCAATATTTTATTTTGATGCTAGTAAACATAGCGAGAGAGCAGTTGATTCGACAGCTGATATTGAAATTACTTGGACACTCGGGGCAGTTCCAGTGGCACAGTTGTACGTGTACGCGTTAGTGATCAGCGACAGATCTGTTACGATTGATTCTGTTGGAGGTAAAATGACAGTACAAGTTTAAAAATAATAAGTAATTTACCCAATTTTGCAAGTTTAATCTGTGATCTGTATATAATGACAAAATATATTGTAAAAGAAATACATTTGACTGATGGTCAAGTTAAACAATTAGCAGCTGCTGTTGCAAAACAGAGGCTGGTATCATTAAAAATCAACCCCAACGCCCAAGCAGGTATTTTAACAAAATTAATGTTAACCAAAAAAACAAGTAAACAAATATAACCGTGACAAACCTTTTGTTTTAAATTTAAGCGCCACACAAGTAACTGCAATGGCAAAACATGGCGGCTTCTTTGGTCCGGCATTATCAGTGATGGCCAGAACGTTAATATCTAAAATTTACCGGTGTTAGGTACATTAGGACTAGCAGCAGCGTCTGGAGCAGTATCTGGCGCAACGAAAAAAGCAGTTGAGGGCAGTGGTATTGTTGGCAGTGGTATAAAGAAAATTTTCGTTTAATTTTTTAGTTTAATGTTTCGTTTAATGTTTTAGTTTAATGTTCCGTTTAATTTTTTAGTTTAATGTTTCGTGTGAATGTCGATGGTAACAAAATTGGGAAAATTACTTGTAATTTTATGTGACTGATAAATATAATGCTACGACGAAGAAAAACAACAATTAAAAAAAGACACCGCGACGTCGAAGAACAACAAAAGGAGGATTTATTCCAATAGCTCCACTTTTAGCGGGACTAGCGTGAAGTCTACTGCCAAATCTGCTGGGAATAGGACGAGGACTAACCTTACCGAGAACACGGCCCCGTTAAGTAACTTTTATATACTTGATAAGCTAAAACAAGTAAAAAATTTCCACGGAGTTTATTCCAAAGATGAATTTGCGGCAATTCCATTGCCGTCCACTGGTAGTTTCTGTGTGATAAATATACAAGATTTCAATGACGGATCTGGTACACATTGGGTAGCAGTTTATAATAACAATTACTTTGACTCATTTGGTCTTCCACCGAGCGACGCAATAAAAATATATGTAAACAAAAATTATAAAGTAATAAATTCCTCTTCCAATCAACTTTAACCTATTGGAACATCAGCTTGTGGATATTATTGCGTGATGTTCATTAGACAGTTGTCCGCGAGTTTGAAGAACTCTTCCCCAGATTTTTTAAAATTTATTTTACAGTTTGACAAGCATCCTTCTCACGCCAATGATAAGATTGCAATTAATTTTATTAAATTACAAATATATAATGTCAACATATTGTCTCAAATGTAAAACTAAAACAGAAAATATCAATGAAACAACAGAAAAAACAAAGAACAACAGGATGATGCTGAAAAATCTTTGCGCAATTTGTGGAAAAAGAAAAAGTATGTTTTTGAGGAAATTGTCCGGAGCTGGATGTACTGACGTTGTCAGGGACGTTATTTTAGTAGACGACTGAAAACAAATATTTAATAAGTAGACAACTGAAAGTTATTATTTTAAAAGTTATTTTAATAGAATGATATGCAAATGCGATTCTGACAGAGATTTATGTCTCGAGCAAAATAAAATTGTCACATACTATCAACAATGTAACAACTGAGAAATAATTGCAACAGGTATAGACATACATAAAGTAATTGGCAAATTGCCGAAACCAAAAGGCGGTTGGACATTGCCAGGTCATAAGTATACTGGACCTTATAATCCATTAGATAAACAACTAGATGAAAACGATAATCCGCTGCCAGGACAAGAGCCTTACAATCAAGTTGATGCAATAGCCATGCGCCACGACATTTGTTATTGTGATAACGAGAACTCAAAATCAGACTGTCATAAGGTAATGTTGGACGAACTTCGTGATATGAAACCGATAAATATGCGGTTGACCGAAAGTTGGTGCAGGGTTTTTTTGGAGCAAAATATAAACTTGGACTCGGAGAGTCTCGACTTGGCAATGATGATCTTGCAGCTGAATTACACAAACCTAAAAAAAAAACGTTTCCGCGACGTAAAGTTGTCGCAAATGCCGTTGAGGATATCTGGGCGATAGATTTAGTTGATGTGTCAAATCTAGCTGAATTTAATGATAATAAGAGATATATTTTTAATGTCATAGATGTTTTTAGTAAATATGCTTTTAGTGTGCCAGTTTCAGATAGGACAGGAACGTCAATAACTGATGCGCTAAAACAAATAATAACAAACACAGAAATAAAACCAAATAGAATCTGGACTGATCACGGAGCAGAACTTTTTAATAAAAAGTTCGAGCAGTTTTTGCTCCAAAATAACATCAAAAAATATGTTACAGGAAACGAAGGTAAAAGCGTTGTCGTCGAGCGATTTAATCGTAAACTAAACGAAAAAATCAATAAGTATTTATCAGCTAAAAATACAAATATTGATAATTTACAGAACGCTGCTGACGAATAAAATAACTCGAAACACCGAACCACTAAAATGTTGCCAGATGACGCAATTAAAAATCAGATATTGGCGAACGAACACATGTATCGAAGACATAAATTTAAAGTTAGTGATCGAGTTAGAATTTCTCTGACGAAAAAAAACATTTGAAAAAGGATTTACTCCAAACTGGAGCGAAGAAGTGTTTGCTATTGATAAAGTACGTTTAACAATACCTGTAACATGCGCGCTGAAGGATTTATTGGGTGAACCTATAACTGGTAGTTTTTATGAACAGGAACTTCAGAAAACTTCCCAAGACGTATTTGTTATTGAAAAAGTTATCAGAAAGCGCGGCAACAAAAGTTTAGTTAAATGGAGAGGATACAGCGATAAATTTAATAGCTGGGTGCCAGCTCGGTCGATACAAACTTAGAATTTTCCCAATTTTGTGCAATAATGTTATTATAAATTTGTTCGTACTTTACAAGTACAGATTTACATTTGATAGTTTTACATAACGAAATTAAATATAATTTTCTTGTATCATCAACTGGCATTAAATTAAATATTTTAACAAAAATAAAATCATATTTTATATTTCTTTGATAGCCAGTTATTTTCAGATTTAAATAGGTTTGATAAGCTGCCAAAATATTTGTTGCTCGGTAACTGTAAAATTAAATTTTATTATTTTTTTAGCAATGTGATACTTAACATTATATCGTCCAGTTGTCGGTCTGCTGTAATTTTTTCTGTCAGCGACAGCAACTACTTCATCGTCTGACTCGTTGTTGTACAAAATATCATCTTCGCTATAGCTAGTAAATTTGTCTGCGACTTTGTCATTAGTGATTGTATAACTTACTGTAATTTTGTCGTTAGAGATAAAATCTTCCGAATATATATCAGCAAGTCGCTTAATCAAGTTCATATTATAATATACTTTTATCTAATTTATAATAATAATGGCCAGCGAAACGAAATCTCCAGAAGTAAAATATCATCAGAAAGTTAATATATTAAATTACAGAGAATTAGGCGAAGCAGTTCGAAAATGTCTGTCGGGTTATAGTGCATATTTGGTTAATGTGAATATAATGCAAGGCGAGTCTGATAAAATTCTCCTAACAACGGCACAAAAAAAAATAAACTTAATGAAAGTTCATTTTTAACATTTAAATTTGATAAAGATGATATTTTGATGTTTGCACATAATTGTCTTACTAAAGCCGAGCTAAGAAACATCATTGATCGTCATATTTGAAACTAAATCTATCGAAGGTTAACATTGACGTTGCTGTTTTAGTTTTACCGTTAGCTGCATCTATTATTGATTTGCTGTCAATTTTATGATATTTTGTAGCAGAATAAATTGACATACATTTTATTTCTTCTTCAGTTTCAAGATTTACTAAAATAATTGATCTTTTGGGATTTTTTAAATTATTACCACCAACTCCACGTCGTGTGTTTTCTTTTGGTGCTACTAAATCTAAATTTTCTAAACAATTATCAGTTTTAATGCTATTTATATGGTCAATAACTAGATTACCTGAAATAGCTCTATTAAAAATTTCATAAAGAAATCTATGTGATAGATAACTAACAAAATCTGTTTTAGTTCCACGTACCTTCACAAACAGGTATCCGCTATTTTTCAAATTTCCAACAACTTCTTTTGTTTTTCTTCTTCGAATAATACCGCGATCATTTGCCTCATATAAATCAAATACCGGATGAGGCTGATATTCATCTTGTAACGCTAAATTTTCGATATTATCATCAGTAATTGAGCCATTTACTCTATAGACTCGCTGTCCTTCTGGAATGTCCTCGCAAAACAAACTATAAATACAATCTTTTCTAAACATTTCGGTGAGATCTGTTTCATCACCTTTTACTGAAATTATCATACCAGCCGGAGTTGGTTTTCCTATAGATTTTTGAGATTTTATGTTAATAACTGAACCAAGTGCATTTCCATCATATAAGTTGTAATTCGGGTGAACATGATAAGTTTCTTGCTCTTCCGCGGTCATTCTAATATATCTCAAAATTTCTATCATTATACTATAGAGATTTTATATCTCTAATTGATTTTTTACGTAATTTTTAATTAAATATTAAAATACTATATATAATGTTAACCTTGCGCGATATTGCTAAAAACAGCATTATCAAAACAAAAAAAAAAAATAACTGCTAGTGCATTTTCCAGTTACGACAACAGTTACAAATTTGATGATCAAAACGTTTTAGCAAATTTTAACTCTACAAATTTATATCATCTTTTACAACCTGTTGTATCTAAGGAACTTACAGCCCACAAAAGTATCAACCTAATAGTTCAGTATAATATGATTTTATCAAAGTTACATGCAGTCGAAAAAGATATACTTGATATAATCTTTGAAAATGCAAGTTTGGACAAAGAAATTTCTGAGCCATATTTAACAGCTAAATCACGAAAAATATTAACAGGAACAAATATTTCCTCTGTCGCCGCTGAAATACACCAAGAAATAAATAAAAAATTGGAGGAATTTACTTCATCTGGGTCAGGTTGGAAATTTGAAATGATAAAGGAAGTTTTAATTCATACAGCAAAATATAACGTACTTTGAGGTTGTTCTTATGTTGATCTTCCCAAAAAAATTAAAAACAAAAATGCTGTATAAATGTTAAAAACAAGGACGATCAATGTTTTAGTTGGTCAATTTTGTCTGAGAGACATCCTCAGAGTGACCACAGTGACCGAATTGAAAAGTATTTGCCATACCAAGACGAGCTAAATTTTAATGGAATAACTTTTCCAGTGGCAGATAATCAGATACCAAAGTTTGAAAAACAAAATAATATTTCAGTAAAAGTTTTCGGACTAGATGAGCGAGAAAATGTTTACCCTAGGAATATTTCAGAGACTGCTACACAAAATACAATAAATTTATTATTTTATAAAGGAAATTACGTTTGGATAAAAAAAAACTTTAACGGTTTAGTTGGCTGACAGTATAATAAAAATAAAAAAAAGAAATATTTCTGTTGCAAATGATTGCAGGGTTTTTCTAAGAATGAGAAACTACAGGAACATATTAAATACTGTATAACATTCAAAGAATAACAATGCCCGGCGAAAAAGGAAAAGTCTTAAAATTTAAAAATTATGATCATAAGCTAAATATACCTTTCGTTATTTATGCGGATTTCGAGTGTTTACTCGTTCCAGTGGCTGGTGCTGAAAATAATCTTAATAAATCAAGTACAAGAAAAATACAGCAACATGTTCCTTGTGGAGTAGCTTATAAAGTAGTTTGTTGCGTCGACGATAAGTTTTCATGTCCGATTAAGTTATATAGATGTAAAGATAGTGAATCTGAAAGTCCGGCGGTATGGTTATTAAAAAATCTGATAGATGATGTTAATAAAATTTCTAACAAATTATTTAAGACAGCTCCAATGAAAATAACATGTAAACAACAACTTGAATTTAACGAAGAGGTTAATTGTCATATTTGCGAGAAGTTATTGGTAGACTCAAACGGAGTCCAAGATAAAGTGCGCGATCACTGTTATCTAACTGGCCACTATACTGGGGCAGCTCATAATAATCGTAATTTAAAATTTCATGCACCAAAGTTTATACCTGTCGTCTTACATAACTTTCGTGGCTATGATAGTCATATCATTGTAGAAGCTTTTGGCAACGAGGAAATTCAATCTAAACTAAATTAAATAATAAGATAAAATGTATACCAAATAATTTTGAAAAGTATATGTCAGTTACTCTCGAAAAATTCCGTTTTATTGACAGCCTGTAATGTATGGCAGCATCATTAGATGAGCTCGTAAAAGGTTGTAGCACTTTTAATAATCTGCAAAGTTGCTTTGTTGAAAACTACGTCGGTCTGACAAAAAAAAGTATCATTCCGTATGAGTATCTCGACGACTGGGGCAGATTTGATAAAACTTCTCTGCCCGGTTAAGATAAGTTTTACTCGCAGCTCAAAAAATGATGATGTGTCAGACGACGAGTACAAATATGCACAAAATATTTGGAATAAATATAGTTGTAAAACATTTGGTGATTATCATGATATATATTTGAAAACAGATGTATTACTACTAGCAGATGTTTTTGAAAGTTTTCCTCGAGTAAGCTACAGCAATTATGGACTAGATCCTTGTTGGTATTATTCTGCTCCCGGGCTGTCGTGGGACGCTCTACTAAAAACAGGCAAAATAGAACTGGATCTCTTGACAGACGTCGATATGTTTAATTTTACAGAAAAAGGTATCAGAGGCGGAATTAGTATTATAACAAAAAAAATATGCAGTAGCTAATAATAAATATCTAAAAAATTATGATAAAAATCTCCCGTCGAGTTATATTATTTATCTAGATTGCGTCAATTTGTATGGGTATGTAATGTCAGAGCCAATGCCGTGCGGTGGATTTCATTGGATATCTCCAGATCAATTTCTTAAAGAAACTGAAAAAGATTTTTCCGATGTCAGTTATTTTGTTGAAGTCGATCTAGATTACCCTAATTCGTTACATGATCTACACAACGACTACCCATTTTGTGCAGAATCGATGACGATAGATTACAGTTTACTATCACCCGAGGAACGAGCCATGACAACAGCAAAAAATTCGATTGTTAATAATTTAGTTCCAAATTTGCTAAATAAAAGAAATTACGTGATACATTACAAAAATTTAAAACAAGCAGTAGATGCAGGACTAATTCTGAGAAAAGTCCATCGCGTTCTAAAATTTAATCAGTCGAGGTGGATGTCAAATTATATTGACTTAAATACCAAATGTTGTGCTGTGGCTAAGACCGACTTTGAGAAAAACTTTTTTAAGTTAATGAATAACTCAGTTTTTGGAAAGACAATGGAGAACATTAGAAAGTGAGTTTCGATAGAAATTGTAAATGATATAAATCGCAGAAATAAATTAGTTAACGATGACGGTTTTGTCAGCATGAAAATATTTAATGAAAATCTTGTTGTAATACAACGACGAAAGACAAATTTAAAGTTAAATAAACAGATTTATGTTGGTGCAGCTGTACTTGACATATCAAAGTGGCTAATGTACGATTTTCACTATAATTTTACTAAAAAGCAGTGGCCAGATTCGGAGTTGTATTTACTGATACAGATTTGCTAGTTTATAATATAAAATGCGAAGATGTCTAGGAAGATATTTATAAACACCGTGACTTATTTGATTTATCTGATTATCCGACTAGTAGTGGATTTAATGATAATACGAATAAAAAAGTTATTGGTAAATTTAAGGACGAATTTATGTTTGTGCCAGTGAGAGAGTTTGTTGGATTAAGGAGTAAGATGTATGCTGTCATATTCGATGACAATAAACTTACAAAAAAAGCAAAAGGTATTCCTCGAGGATATGTGAAAAAGATGATGAATTTTAATGATTTTAAAACCGCACTAAACAATAATGTCAGTTTTATTGAGACAAATGCCATCAGAACGAATCTTCACAAGCTTGAAACTGATACGATTATAAAACGTGGACTTAGCAATTTTGATGATAAGAAGATATTGTAAAGACGGAATTAATCCTTTAGCACTTGGGCATTATAAAAGGGAGATAATACCGTTCCAGCTTGTTTAAAAATAGTATCTGGGATTATCGAATATACGAATGCACTGTATATTTTCAGACTGTCTATAATAAAGCGCTACTGGTGATTTCCGGGTTTATTAGTGAGTTCGTTTTGTCTGTTAAGTGATTTCCAGGCGTATATCTGTCTGTTTTTAAAGCCGTACTGAAACAGAATTCCCTGAATCTTTACAAGCTTGGTAAAAACCCACCTATTGATTTTCAGACTGCAGAGTCTCCTGCCTATAATGTACAGCCGCTTCGGTTTTCTGTATAAATAGACGGTAATGTACACAGCCGCACAGCCGCTTCGTTTCTCTATACAAATAGACATAATATAGTTTAGATTTCGTTTTTCTGTATAAATGTAAGATTTCAGATTAATGTTTTTCAGAAAAATGAAATGTTGTTCACAATCAGGTAACTGGTAAGCATATAGTAATTTCTCGAATATATATATGTAACCGGATTTCATAGCTCAGTGCAGGAATGTTGAATTCTCGTACTGAAGGTCTGTGGTTCGATTCCCATCACTGGCAGACGTCGGTGGGTATGGTTCTGGATTACCAAATTTTTCTAAGATAATTGGGGGTACGAAGCCCAACAGAAAAATAATTCACTCTCCCACCATGTAACCACGTGGTGGGTGTACTTTTGCACTCTCCTCAGAGTTATCATGGAGAGAGTGTACAAAATCTGTTGGACGTAGGTAAATCCCCCGTTTTTGTTTGTATCGTCTCTTAGGATAAGTTTATATATCTCTTAGGATAAGTTTATGTAATGTGCCGTCCAAAAATAAACAGCAGGGTGATGTGAGCTCGTGACCTTGTGACCTCACTGAAGGGTACCCACATAGGAACATTCAGAAAGAATGTTCGCCGGACAAAAAAGTCTCAATAAGGTGCCTGTGGACCATAAGGCAGGTCTTAACCAATGAAAGAGTGCCTGTGGGTCATAAGATAGACCTTAACCAAATGAAACAAATAAAAAAAGAAAGGACTCTTAGGATCTTATTGGTAAAGGCTTTACCTGCAGAAGGGACCCCAGTGGTCATCGCTTCTGTTTATTTTTGTATAGCTTTAGAAATATCATTATCAAATAAAATATCAACCATATTATCAATAAATGTCTGACCAACCTACTATTCTCATATCATTTTCAGTTGCGAACAGCCATGCTGACCCATATTTCGATGATATATGGTAACCAACTTTTTTGATACAGTCGCTTATTATAGCATGAGGCTGATTTTATTGAATCAAATCTCTTACAAAATCTGTTTGTTAGATCAAACCCAACATGTCTTATTGGTGATGGATAATAATCCATATTATATAATATTTCATTGTTTAATATGAAATTTTATCTAAATTCATAAGGTACATAAATATTATTTTACCAGGGGTGGTGGGGTCTCTGATCTAGAATCCGCATTTGGTTTAGGATCAGCCTATTACTATACTGAAAAAAAAAATATTTTATCACTAAAAATTGTTAATCCAGCAGGTCCTTAGAGTCTGGTCCAGAATCGGCATTTGGTTTAGGATCAGCCTCTTAGTTTACTACTTATGTCAGATCATCATGGGCAATTACCCAGATCAGTGACACAGCCCTTTGGAAACGAAGGATCTATGTGGAGAGACAAGGCTTCTGAAGCGAGTTCTGATTTATGGACCAGAGGTTAGACGAAGTTTGAGGAAGAGAAGGAGACCTATGCGATGCCCTCTATGTTAACGGAATGGTGTTAACATAACAAACAACGGCCCATTTCAGGGCCACTCCATTGCCTCGAAAAGATTTATTCTTTCTTGCCTAAAAAAATTTAAAAACCTACTCTACTATTCACTGACACGAACGCGAATGATTCGTGTTTGCATATGGAAATGACACAGGTGACATGACGTCACGGTCCTTGCTACATTGTTGCCAGTGTCCAGTACCGTGACATCACCCTACCTGTTCCATTCCTCTTGTCGCTATACAGACCCAGGGTGTGCTAGTCGCTATACAAAATTCCCATTGTCGCTATACTTGCCCAGGATGATTTTTTGTCGCTATAAATCGTGTCGCTATGCTTGCCGGGGGAGGGGGGGAGGTCCGTAATGTATTTTCCCATTGTCGCTATAATACCCCACTACACTACTGCTATTGCTACTGAAGCTACTAACTAAATATGTTCTTGACCGAGCATGGCAATCACAAGTACCTGAATTTAGATTTCATGTGCATAATGGTGAGCTAGAAAATCAGGTGGCAATTACCCCTCCTACAAGCAAACCAGGCAAAGACACTCAACAATTGTTAACAAATATGATTCCTGGAGTCACCTCGGTGTTAAAAACTTTGCCTTTGACCTGCCTGGAGTAATATAAGGTATTGTTCCCAATGCGCATCTGGTTTTGCCGCTAAATCGCGACAAGCATGGATTTAGAACTACTACACCTTATATTTACAGAGGTGCTCGTACAATCCAGAACCGTAACGACAACCGCGCCGGCAATGATGTAATTGACAAAGGCATTGAAAAGATTGGAAAGAAGTTGGAAAAATACACCAATACAGGATCGGGATGGACTATCGGAAGATGCGCCCAAGTCGAGGTATATATCTCACTGTATCAACCGTTTCGTCGATCCAGTTATATACCAACACCAGAATGAGTCCTGCCAATGACAGTGATAAACATAACGAATTTTAAAAACAGATGTTTTGCATGAGCAGTTTTGTCAGCGTTATATCCGGCTAGTGGCAATAAAGACCTACCTTGAAAATACCGGCAGCAATTGGATAAACTCAACATTGGTAATATCGAATTTCCTGTGCAGGTTACGAAGGACACACTGAACAAATTTGAAACACTGAACTCTGGTATCGCTGTTAATGTGTACAATGACGATAAAGGCTTTTATTCGCTTGCATTATCCCCATATGGACAACACGGACGAACACAGGCTGACTTGCTGCTTCTGAGTGAAATGAAACAATCAGAGTTGGTATCGCATTACATATGGATAAAGAATCTTGCTGGGTTTCTTAACGGACACAGTAATCCTCACGGTAAGAAATACCCAAGCAGACGTTCCATGCATTTATTTAGTACCCAACAGCTGCTCACCGCCCACTTTTACTATGGCTGGATTAGTGAAAAACCGCAGCGAGCAATAATGCCAGAACCTCGTAAAAAATTCTCAAATTCACTGCGGTGGAACGAAATACAGATGCATGGAAGGTTAAATAATTACTTCACTCCATATTATACCACATATAATTTTCGGGGGTTGTTACCTGGGATTTTGTGAGCCGGAATAAAAATTTTTTTTCTCTTTTCTCTCAATAGTTATTTTCTGCAAAATAATACAATGTAGTTTAATGGGTTGTCTTTTTTTAATGATGCATAAATCTAGGCAATAAGTATTATAATAAATCTAGGGTTTGCGACATTTGTATTTACGTCTCCATTTTGAGATTTGTTAGATTTTAGTGATTATTTGTTTGATTATGGAAGATCGGTATTGGAGGAAAGTAATTAGCCAATTTTTAGGGGCCATCGTCACAGAATATTGATGAGATCTTATGATGGCGTGGTTTAGTTTGTACTTAAGTTCCGGTCAGAGCTGAATAAGTGGGCATGAAGCCTAAATCTAAAGGTGTTAATTTGTTATGTATCTCCATGTGAAATATTTGCGACTGGGATCAATATTTTGTACAGTGGAATAATTGATAAAGGATTGTTCCATTATCTGGAGACGCTTTTTATTGTTGCATTACGGGAAATATGGCGTCAAGTCACATCTCAAACGAGACGCAAAATCATGATTCGGCTGACTCCGGGATAGAGGATGACATTGTTCCCTGTATTTGGTGTTTGAGTTGTGATTGGTATTTTATGGTATTAAAGTTCTAATATTACTCTACGGAATCCTAACAAAGAGAAACCATGCCGTTGTGAGGCTGCCATGCAGTTGTGAAGTTGTGATGCAAATGTGACGTTTGGATATGTTGTGGTCAATGATTGATTAGAGGAAAATTATTTATAGTTTTGGCGCGTTATTAGAACTTCCAGTGGACAACAATTGTTGCCGAGAGGTCATTGGAAACAAGGGACTTCGAGCCGAACGCACGCGAGTGTTTGATTCGCTCGGTACAAAGACCCCTTGCATACAACAATATGTTCGGAATGTATTTGACAACTTGAGATTTGGTTCAAATTAATTTCAGGACCTTATCCCCCCCCCCCTTTTTTTTCTTAAATACAATATTGATACCATTCGCCCAGTACTCGGGGAAAATAATGATAACAAAATCCCCAATTGGGGAGAGTGTTTTCATCAGTTTTCCCCTTAATCTAATGCCTGTGCGTTTGCAAGAATGGGTGAGGTGGCATTTTGAACTTAATATAAATGTCTAGCCATCGCAAACCACGTTGGATTGCAACTTGTGCCATTTTACTTTGTATTAAACAGTTTTTCTTATGCTTTATTTGATGTTAAATGGGTTTTGACGACATCCGTCTCAAGAAAAAATATTTCGAATTTTCCTCTTCTTTGATGCAAACATTTAAGGCTTATGACCGATACGATACACGTTCTATATAGTACTTGAACATATTAGTTGAAAAAATGTAAGATTTTTTTTCTCCAAATGATCATGAAAGAAAATAAACTTCATTTGAAATAATTGTTCTTATTTTGGGGTATTCATTGTTTATATACATAATGCCCATTAGTCGCATTCACACCGAAGTAGACCGGAAGTTCACAAGAGGGCCTGTGTGCCAAAGTATACACACACGAAGCAACGGATAAACTTTGCCCTACAAAATCAGTAATGTATTTAAATGGTGTATGGATGAAATGTGTGTAATGTCTTTACTGTGGTGCAAGTTATGAGCGATTAAATATGCAGATAGTGTCGATAAATTAGAACGGGGTCATCGAGGTGTCAGATTGAGACCTGCGAGAGTTAATTACCTTGTGTTAATTGATGAGCGTACACACTAGTTTTCCCCTGAATGAAGTGCCGGTGTTGTTAACGTATTTACAGCTTTAATCTATTGCTTTTAGATAACTGAATTCCACATAAACAAGTGATACTTTATTTGAGGTTGATTTAGAAATGTCACATTGTACCTTAAACTTGTTCATACGCTTCTGGTTAATTACAGGTGAAAAATAAGTTCAGCATTGCAGCAAAACCAAAGCCATATGCAATATTTTTGGAATCCCTCTAACACAAAATAGACTATTCCATTTTTTTTTAAAAAAAATGCGAGGTCAAGAATCACTAATCAAGTACGAAAATGAAAGTAAAACAACAGTATCTGCTCAGAATTATAAACGATTTCATTTTACTCTGAAGATAAATACTGGCATGATACAATCCAAGATTACCCGACGTCGAAGTATGTCTGAGAAACTTGAATACGTGTTTACGTACTTGTGTCAAAATTCGATACCATCAAGGTAAGTAAAGTCAACGAAAGCAGTTTAGACTTAAGGGTCATTGGTAATGTTCAATTCATTAAAGGTGGGTGGAGGATCGTACTTGGACTGTGAAGAAATGGCTACAAGTTATAGTATTATGATATCCCATTTCTTTCAGTTAGGTATCATGCAACATTTAGCAGTGAGTGTGTGAAAAATAACTTATAATAAAATAAATTCCATACCTTTTTGTCCACATACTAGGATGCAATGTACAGCAATATGCAGTCTTTATGTACTGGAAATGAAATGCCACTGACCACTTATGAATAATGCACTGAGTAGCAAGGAGAAGTTAATTTCGCAAAAAAGTTGGAATAATGAGCTGGGGTTTTTTTTGGGGGGGAGGGGTTGCCTGCACATACTGTTTGCAAATAAAATGGATCCTAGCCAGTCCTGAAACAGGGTACAAAGGCATGTATTTGCGATAAGGAGCATTTTATGATGGAGACAAGAACACAGTTCTCCATGTGTTATGATAATAATAATATTGACACAATTTTAGTCGAAATATTATAATGATCTCCAAAACAAACAGTCTGGAATATTCATATTCCCTATTCACATGTCTTTACGTACGTGGTGAACTATCCATACTACTACAATTAGTAATTCAGTTTTCTATACTGTATCAAATAATGAATCTCGAGTTTAAATCTCTAACCACTTTCTTCGTATCCTAATAATGGATTCAATGCAAAATGTACAAAATATAAGACTTTGGTCTAACTTAGGTGCGCAGGATTACCCGACGTCGAGGTATGTCTGAGAAACTTGAATACGTGTTTACGTACTTGTGGCTAATATTTCCCCTTTATGTACTAAAGCACTCAATGTCTTTGCACATGACTACACTGTACAACGATATCAACTAATGTACCCTGTGTTCAAATGTCGTAACAAAACAACATAAATAACTAATGATCTCAAAAACAGAAATATATTCACTAAATCACCACTAATATGCAAATGTTAACTTTTCCCCTATACGTGGCTTATTCGAAACATCGTAAAATCCACCGTAGAAACGCACATGGATATATGTGTACATGTCATTTTCACCAACAGAACTCTACGAAGTACCAGTTTCTAAATGTATGCAGTTTCTAAATGTCTTTGTCGTAAGTTGAATTACATTCTTGTTTTGCGGCAAGTGCCTTCTCACGCACTAGTGGAAACAGATACCACAAATAGAATAGTTCTCATACATGCAATCAAATTCAATATATATCCCATTTATGCGTTCATATGGTTTATTTAGATCAAATTGCTAATGGAAAGTACTTTTCATTGTCTTTAGACGGGTATTAAGAACAAAGTACTCATGATATGGCCAACAAGTATTGGTTGCCTGAAGTATTGGTTATTCTGCTAAATGGTTCGTCAACTGCAGGAAAAGGTTGCAGTTGAGCCTTATGTATCTTTTGGTTGGGTTTTCCTAGCTTTTGACAAGTATTTAGAAACATGACTTTCAATTTTCGGCAAATAAAAATGATTCAAGATCTCATGGGAAGTCTTACTAACAACTAAATGGCCAGCCAAGGAGTTTCTTACGTTAGACTAAAAATTTCCTGTCTATAGGACTTAGGAACAACAATTTGATAGCTAGCTGACCACTCGCTTGTGTAAGACTGATATGTTTTTGTTTTTCTCAAACACTGCTGAGAGGAAGACTTATGAACAAATTAAACTGAATCAAAGCATACTCATCAGCTGTACGTTTCAACCTTTTGCTCAAAGTAGGTTTTGACACAGAGACATCTGGTTCAGGGCGGAAACTAGTTTGTACACTCGCCAATTAACACAAGGTAACTAACTCTCGCAGGTCACTATCTGACCCTCGATGACTCCGTTCTAATTTTTCGATCCTGTCTGCCATTTAGGCACTCATCATTTATGCCACAATAAGGAAGGCAATACATACCTTTCGTACATACAGCATTTAAGAACATTACTGATTTTGAAGGGCAAAGTATATCTGTTGCTTGCTTCGTGTCTTCTTTTTAATTTGACACACTGGTCCACCAGTAAACTTCTGGTCTACTTCGGAGTGAAAGAGACTATTGGGCATTATGTATATAAACAATGAATATCAAAAAATACGAACAATTATTTCAAATTATGTTTATTTTCTTTCATCATCATTTGGAGAAAAAAATTCTTATATTTTTTCAGCTAATATGTTCAAGTACTATATAGTACGTGTATCGTAGCAGTCATGGCCTAGCCGGCATATGCATTGAGTATTCTATCATCAACATAAATATATATATATATATATATATATATATATATATGTATTGAAAAACCGGTTGATCAGCTATAACATTATATATCGCAGTAGCAGACTTACGTTGAATATATTGATATTTTCTTATGCCATTATCTTCGCCATACCTGTCATTCAAAATTCTGAGTCCAGTAATTCTACAGAAGTTAGAATTTTTTTGGCCTTATAAATTTGTATAAACAAAGAGATATCCAAAAATGTCATATGTCATGAGAGGAGGGAAATTCGAAATATTTTTTCTTGAGACGGGTATCGTCAAAACCCACATAGCACCAAATTTTGCATAAGAAAAAACTTGTTTAATACAGCGTAATATGGCACAAATTACAATCACAACGTGGTATGCGCTGGCTAGACGTTTATATTTAAGTTCAGAATCCCACCTCACCCATTCCTGCGAATGCACAGGCACTTCTATTCTTTTCCTGAATTCAAACATTTTGAAGATATAATATCAGTTTTTAGAAATATTGCACCAAATCTGACTGAAAATCAGCTTACTCTCCTATGTTCACAACTCACGGATTTTCGTATACAAAATAGTAAACGCATGAGGTGGCCAAGGGAAATAATACGTATGGATATAACTTTACAACAAAAACCCTCAACTTACAGAGATGTTAAAAAAAAATGGCTGGTTAAATCTCCCATCTGAGCAGTTACTATCACTATATAAAAATGCAGTACATCAGTGCCCTGGAATAATACCACAAATGACAAGTGGATGTTGAATGAGGCTCACACACAAAACTCGACACAACAGCGCTTTTTTTGAGGTCCAACATTGGTTGAGATGTCCATACAGGAAGAACATACGTTGTTCGTTATAAATCTGCTAGCTGATTTGTTCGTCTAATTGATTGTGGTCCAGAGACAAAGATGATGCATGCCTGACAGCATGAGCAAAGTAGAAAGTAAAATGGCCAATCAATTGTTCCAATGCATCTTTCGTGGTATAACGTATTTAGTTGGCCATTTCCCAATTATCCAAATAAACAGGTATCACCATATAATCTTTTTATTGCAACCTGGAAATGTGTTAAAGCATTTTATGAGTATGGTTTTAAGCCAATATACTGCTGCATGGATGGGTTCGAGCAATAACCGCGCATTTCTTAAAATGTACTATCTACATGAAAATCCCGTGGAGACAAAGATGGTTGCCAAACATTATGGAAACCCGGTGAAAACAAGCTATCTTCATAATGGACCCATGCCGTTTACTCATGAAGATCAGGAACAGTATTCTATGTAGTGGTTTGGAGGACTTTCGTAAGAGACTTCTCACTGTAGATGGCTTTGTTTATCATCCGGAAGATGTGGACAGTTGCTTATTAGTGGGACCACAGTTCAAACCCTTTCGAAGGCCATCAGAAGCTTTTTGATGGGACTTTCTTCTTAATTATGCTTATCAGATGCTTTCGATGCCTAAACCAGGAGATAATGAATTTGATCATTATGTACCAAGAAAGTCTGCCTGAGGCAGCACAGAAGGAACTAACAGCAGCAGTTAATCTGCAGCTTATACAATTTGTAGTTTCTTCTTCAGTGACAGTCGACCTGTAGAAGATTTCACAGATGAAGGGCTAAGAAGACTTACTTTAGCATATAATTAGCTCAGACAGGGAAGAAAGAAGTTGCCAATTCAGAGAGTGTCAATAAGAGATACAAGACCTTTATGACAATAGAAACTCTGGAGGATCTTGATTTCTTGTATCATGGTTTCATGTCATTAACAAAGTTGTGTATGTCAAAAATAGCTCAAAACATTGTACCCTCCAGAATCAAAAGTGACATTGTTGAAAATGTGTTCTGTCAACCGAGGTCTCTCTATCATGGAACTACTACAAACCAAGCGATTATTCCCATCTACAGGAATAAATTCCAATGTGCAAGGTCAACTAAACTGAAAAAATGTTTTTGACTCATTCCTAACATTTCTATATTCGGAGCATTGGATGAATGGACAAATGATTTACCTAATGGAGTCAACATTATTTTTATTTCCAAATGATGTAGATACAAACATGAAATAACATCAAGTCAGAGATGCTAGGAATGCTAGAGATTTGTTAAAAATAAGAACAAAGAAAATGCACCGAGTAAATTTAAATCGATCATGAGAATTTTTCAAAGGAAAAATATGATGAACCATAAACCTATTTCAGAGGTCATGTAATTGAAAGCTTGACGTATTCTTTGAAAAATAAACAGTTTTGTAATTCTATTCAAGGGCACACGTTGCAGTTCCTTTTCAGTTTAATAGCCAATCATGCAATGATGCAATGGCTACATGGATGAAATAACTTTTCTACTCCACGAAGTAATAGCTGTCTAAAACAATGACCATAACTGAGGCAGAACACTTTCAATTTTATTATAATATTTGGTATTGCAAGGTTGATAAGGACAGCTATGATGCAGAAATTATTACATAGTCTAGGTAAAGTGAGCACAAACATGAAACAGGAACATGGTGATCTACAGAAGTCACTAGAAGAGTATTACAGATTACAGATACATGTAAGATAAATAGTTTTGGCGATCTATTAACTGTTGTCATGGAAACATGTATAGCTTTTGGTGATCTATTGACTGTTGGCATGGAAATATGCATAGTTTTGGTGATCTATTAACTGTTGGCTTAGAAATATGTACAGGTTTGGTCATATAATAACTGTTGTAATGGAAACATGTATAGTTTTGGTGATTTTTTTAATTACCTGTTGGCTTGGAAACATGCAATATATTCCTCGCTGGATTCAACTTTGTTGAAGAAGCAAATTTACTCTGCCATTAGAATATATCAAAGTGGTGGTAAAACAGCGAGGAGTGATTGTTGATTGTTTAAACTAATAATTATCAAAATTGTTTTAATATCAACGACTTTTGTTAAAAAAAACACACAAGCTCTCTAAAAGTGATCACTCTATATATATATATATATATATATATATATATATATATATATATATATATATATATATATATATATATATACCTTAATTTAATGCATATTTGCCTCAGACTTGTGTGTACTGCTATAATATGCAACATCATTTCTTTCCCAACACCTTTAGAAAGTAAATATACTTTATCATTTCATTTCGTTGTTCATAAAGTTAGGATCGGTATTAATACCATCACCACCTTAATCTTGTCATCTGAAACTTCATGTACACAATATGCAGTCATTCATGCTACTCACTTACACAATACAGGTATTTTGTCATCTTAACCGTTATGTTCACAATATATATTCCTTCAGCTACGTTCTGTCATTTAATATGTCACGTGAATAAAGACATATTGATTGGAATATATATATATATATATATATCCGGGATATAAATTGCGCCTACTTAAAATGAACATAAAACAACAGATGTCGTTAACGCTCGTCGATTTCTAGGTCAATAAAACATATTTTCAAGCATCTGCTACAAGTTGAAATAAACTAGTTGAAACATAATAAATTTAAAGGTTTAATTCCTGTAGAAATAACCATGTAAAGTTTTGCAAACGCAACGGTTTTTGTGTTTTATTTGTTTGTCTTGTCTGTGTTTTGTATTTGCCTTTGAAAAAGACTCATTAAAAGACAAAAGCGCTAAGGCTAGTTAGATACTAGTTTTGCACTGTTCATTGTCAGTTTATTGTATATATATATATATATATATATATATATATATATATATATATATATATATATGTGTGTGTGTGTGTGTGTGTGTGTGTGTGTGTGTGTTATTTCCTTGAGAAGGCGAGGTAGACAATGGAAACGGTAGTGGATGTCATCCTGACAGCCTTCTATTGTAGAAAAATATTAATATTACACAAATCAATGGTGAGGGCAAACTTATGGACTGACATGCACAATAAATGATTTTGCCCTGAAGAGTTTCTACCAAGGTCGACTCAACCAAAATCTATTGACTTTGTGGTGTGGTATTAAAATAAACCAGTGAGATGAGAAAGGCTGAAATGTGCATTTGGAACAAAACAAATGCCATATTTTTCACTCATGCAGAGGGCATATTTTAAACTTGTTTACACTCGGCATTTAAAATCTACTTTCACATCCAAGTATTATGAAGATACTTTAAGTAAATATTTAAAAAAATACAAAGAGTTTCTTAAAGATTTATAATCATCTTAATTTAATGGGATGATTGTTAGGATTTCTATCTATTATTGTGAGCAAGTCTAGAGCTGAGAGACAAGGCAATCTTAACCATCTCTGTTCTATAAGTTCCTAATGAAATCCAAAAACTGAATAATTTGAATATATATATATATATATATATATATATATATATATATATATATATATATATAGATGTTATAATTTAAACCAAATTATTTACGTATGAAATGGAAAACCATATTCATTGCAGATAATGTAGTGTTATAGGAACATATGCTAAGTATAGAAGGAAAAACACACTGACAAAGGAAATTAAAACTTCCCAGTAAATTGTTCCACTATTATTATTATTATTATTATTATTATTATTATTATTAAATCATGATAAGATAACCTGGTATTATTCTTGATTAGTTCTTGATATGGGAGAGAAGGCAGTCTTTACCATCATAATTCTATACTTTCATGCAGAATTTCAAATCAAAAGTGGACTAATCTATAATGCATAAAAATTTCTGCACAAAAATATAACAACTTAAGCGCAAAACAACATTCATGGCATACATCATTCCGTCTCATTAATAAGCGTTCTGAATCAAAAGAATTCAGATATAACACGATCATGATTCAACAAATTATGCCAGATAAATTTTACAGTGTGACCCCCCTGCTCCGTTATAATACGAATTCGAATATAACACGATCGTGTCGTGGCTCCGGACATTTCACACGCATGTAGTTTTCTTGTTTCCAAAATTTTGCTTCATAAAAGTACGAAACTAACGTGGAACATGTAAAACGTTTATTATCATTCAGAGAAGATATTGTGTGTGAATTATAATATAAGACGATCGTGGTGTGGCTCCTGAAATGTCATATACATGTTATCTTTTTGAACACGAAACAATATGTTTTTCATCATAAAAGTACGAAAAATAACGTATAAAAAAGCTTATTCAGGGATCGCGAAGGCCTTCGCAAATGTTGCAAATTGCTACTATTTTTCCTTATTGGCGACAAAATACACCATCTATCAATTTTATTTTTTCGGACATTGTTGGCTGTTTAAACTTATATATATATATATATATATATATATATATATATATATATATATATATATATATATATATATATAAACTTCAGTCTGGGGTTTGAAGTGAAGAAATTAGGTACCATGAAAGGATACCGCAAACTTGGATATAAAAATGCACTGGAATGTATCTACTGTTACATAAACAAATCCTTTGTTCATATTGACAAACCATCGTAACAGTGCATTCTTAGATCATAATCTGCTTATGTTGACATCTGATCAGAGTTTTGCATACTATCACACACTCGAATAGTCATGCTGCCGAGACTAGCTACAATAAATCAACTTTTGAAGGCAGGAACAATAACTGCTACAATCAACCAAACGAAGGCTAATTCCTTTTGTTTAAAAAATTTGCCCACAAAAAATAGTTTTGCTGAAACGTCAAAGATAAATGATTACCCTTGAAGCATCGATCTTTCTGTACAAATACTAAATAAATGACAAAAATATTCCGTCTCAATCAATGTTCTACATTTGATGTTGCCGCCGCAGTAAGAAACGTCCATTTGTTTGGTCCTCTAAAGTATGTCTTTAACGGTGACTTCAATAACATATGCACTCTTGATCAAAGAAAGCCCATCTTCACTAACTACAAAAAGTCTTTCATCAAAGGAAGTCAGCACCAAACGTACATAATAGTAATGGAATCTGACGGATTGTTACATTTTCCAACGTGGCTGGAAAACGTTTATTTTTGTGTCGTGAAAGTTTCCTTTTTGCGTGAAAAGAGCTTATGCTTAAGATCGCTAGCATAAAACACAAATTAAGTTTCCCATCTTTTAAAACCATATATATCTGGCCGTAAGGTTGATTAAAGATGGGTATCAAGCAAAGATGTTGGTTAAACGTTTTCATGTGTTTAAATGTTTTCATTTCGCTATCAATAGCCTCATCCCGTCGGTAGCCTTGACAAGATGATAGCTGTCGCCAGGTCACCAAAATCTAGGCCAATTTAAGTATACATACATGTAGTATGTAAAAAAACTATAGCTTCGCTACTGGAGACAATATTGTAACGAACTGTTTAGTTACAATCGGATATAGATCAAACGAGGAGTACCTTTTTATATATGTGTTATTTGTGTTTTCTAACGGTGTTATGTATAGTTAATTGCATTGTTTGTTTGTTAGTTTAATTTTGTTAAATTTCATTACATGCTATTGTAATCTAACACTGTATGCTGGACTTGACCTTGTCCAAAACTGAGTTCATTTCTGCTTGACCTAGACGGTCATTTTCCATTAGATAATGTTTGTTTCTTTTTTTGTCTTTTTTCTTTTTTTTGTCTTTTTTTTTTAAAAATAGAAATGCTAATTGTGACCTGAGTTCAAGTAGAGAACTATATAAACTTGTAATTCTGAGGATTTGGTCAATCGTGCTTTAACATCTAGCACCTTCAAGTTATATTATGTTGTGACCAATTTGGGCAGAATTTTATTTTCTTCAAATTATTGAATGCAAGTTATTACTTTCTATGGAAATAGGAATGTGCTCTGATAAAATTCTTGAATAAAGACTTTCACTGTAATTTATACTGAATTCAAACCTGGAAAAATATTTCTGTGGTTCAACAAAAGACTGTTGACACATCAGCACTCAGTAGGCTATAACAGACACGTCATCGCCTTCAGTTCTGGATCTCTTCGGGACTTGAACTGAGTTTTATTCAGGACTTTTTATTATTAGGGCTTGTGTCTTTAATTCTTGGATTATTTTGGGATTTAATTCCCAATACCGTAAGTTATTTTTGCTCATTTTCACATTGTATTCTAGGGAAATAAATTATTTGTTAAATTTTTCAAAGCTTGTTGTCTTTCACACTTTCCTATTACTTATATTAAGAGCATAGAGTAGTAACAAACGGGATATGACTGATGCATGAATTTTTATAACATGTTCTATACTAGAATTCATGGATTTCGCATATGTTGTTGTTGTTGTTGGGTTTAACGCCATTTTTCAGCACACGATAGGCTATTCATGGCGGCCAGTATTAATGGTGGAGGAAGAACCCGGGAAAACCACAGAAAGAACCACCGAACCACGAGAAGCTACTGGCAAGCTTTCTCACATATCCAGATGTGCCGAATTCGAGACTGGAACCCACGCAGACAGAGGAGAGATGGCAGTGATCCGTAACTGAGAGCGCTTTAGACCACTCGGCCACTCGGAGCCCCCGATTTCGCATATACCTGTGCAGTACTTAAAGTATTATAAATTATACTTCACAAATCAAAGTTGTCAATATACAAGAGCATTTCAATAGTTTTGCCATCATTTAATCAATAGCACGTATTTTTTTGCGTCCGCTTTATTACGTTCACCCCACCCCCACTATGTTTTCTGATACATGCATCACTTTCTTCAGCTAACTGACTTGGTTGATTATAACACGGTTTGGTACAGAACACAGTCGAGTTCTTTGGACCCTAACCATTGTTTTGAAACGGAGCAACAATAGTCAAGAAACCTTACAAAAAGAAATAACAAATCGTTGTACATTATCAATGATAGTTACAGCGTTCTAAGATCCTAACTAACCAATATTTTTCCACTATTGATCCTGGATGTACCACATCCTATAGTAGGTTAAAACTATGCCGTTTCATCTGACGTTTTGGACAATATTTTCCTTTTCCGTGTTCTCACTTAGGTCATATAAAACATTTGATAAACACAGGGTAATTTCAAGGATCCAAATTTAATTTGCGGATACTTTTCAAAAAGCATGAAAAGATTATCCAACACTTTTCTTGTACTCTGCTGGAAATTTGAAATGATTCTGTGCCAAAGAAGATTGAATTGACCATCACGTTCCATGATAAAATAATAGCATTACATTATTATATTTTTTAAAGATCCAAAAGATTATTTGAGATTAAATCAAAGCCTTGTTCTTAAGTTCTCCAACTTTGGTCAAACCGTGTGATTTTATTTGAATTGGTACCTACATTTTTTTAAAATGAAATTTCATGTATCTTCTTTACTATCTGAGACTATAACCAAATTGGCATCATTTTTAACAGCGCATTGTCTTTTTTAACAAGATATATTTCTATTCCTTAGACTTCATGAAACATTATTCCTAAGTTTTCGATCTACAAGCTCTTTGCAAAATAAAATCCAGCTGCATTACATGCCTGCAAGACAGTATATGACTTATGAAAGAATGAAAGACAATCCAGACATAATCTAATGAAAACCACATAAAATGAATTGAATATTTATGATTGACAAATTGATCTTGTAAGAAAAAAAACAATTTAGGGTAATCATGATATATTTTAGCCATAGGCACTTTTTCTAAGAGCAATTCGTACAGAATCATTTTTCATTTTCAGTGCTACCCCACATCCCTTCATCTATGACCAGACAAAACCAATCAAACCATTCATCACGCAAATTACGCTGGATCCACAACTCGCCCTCTATATACTGACGTTTACATAAATAGTAAACTGAATTATCGGTATTACTATAGTCATTTTTTTCCCTTTTCTTTTATACATTTAACCTTTCCTTCCCATTTACCTTTCCCGGCTCTACCCCCGTTTCTCGTGCACGACTCACTTTTGCTACAGCTGGAATCGTCTCGATTACAGCTGTCTTTTGAAGAACTGACAACTGTATTATTCTGTACTAAAAATATGACCTTAGCATTTCATCAGCAGAGAAGCTGGACCCTACAACTTTGATAAAGGGCTCCGTTTACAAAAGTAAGGGTTCTACGAAGACTGAACAATAAGGTCAATAATCGTAAACCGAAGTCGTTAGCCGATCCTATTTCCATACAAGGGGTAATAAACCCAATTAACTTTTTTGTTACCCCGCGCTGACTATTTCTTTTCAAATTTTAGGCGTGTTCGTTTGCGACGTGCACACACACGTGTTGTCGTTGACTTCTCTGCTGCTGTAATTAAATCATCGTTTAATCAATAATGATTGGTGAAGCTGACTCAGCTATACTAGCTCGAGAGCGACTGGAGGCAATCAAGAAATATATACCCGTGAGAGATTCTGTCAAACAAAAATTACATGCGCGTCAAGAATCTCAAGTGGAATTTGCAGAGGATACAGCAGAATTATTTAAACCGGTTACTAGAGCTACTGAAGGGGTTAAAAAAGCTGCCGAAGAAGTTACAGAGGCTACCAGAGGTCTTCTTCCCACGTTACAGCAAACTGCGGTAACAACTGGAAAAATAGCAGAATGAACTAAGAAAGCAAAAAGATTCCAAGAGGACTTCCAGGTGAAATAGGTGATATTCAATCACAAGAAATACTTAGCAATATTGGCCAGCTTTATTCTGAGGAACCACAACCTCCTCAACCAAAAGTAAGACAACCAGCAACAGGAAAATTTCGCGATGACGCGGTTACACTTATCAAGGAAGATGCAAATAACGCGATTAATATTGCATTAGATTTTGATAGAAAAAAATGAGTATTTAAAACCTAATGTAACAATAGCAAAAAGGACTGGATTAAAACAATATTTAAGATTTATGCTAATATACCAGCAGGTGCTCAAATTGCTGATAATCAACCTGATTTTGTATTATTTAATCAATCAATTCGCGCAGAAGAAATTCGACGCACAGAAGAATCAGATTAGATAGAACAAACTTTAAAACTGAAAGAACAAGAACACCACCAAAAACAAGTAAGAAGAAGAGAAAACCAACCTTCTCCTCCTTCTTCTCCGGAACCACTATACTACACGCCACCTGATACCGAAAATAACAATTTTACCCCCGGTGATACTGGAAGTGGGTTTGGTACGGGTACCAGGGGGAGTGGTCTTATTACTCCATGTGCGGATAACATTCTTGCTGATGTTGATCGACTAGAAATTTTAATCGGTGGAAAACGAGCTGGTAATAACTTTCCTGAGATCATCAACGAAATAGCATCAATTTGTCAACGATTATTTACAGGCGGTATCATGGACATTAATGTTTACCGGGATGTTCATCGATGAAATTATTGACAATTACCACAGTGATTAAACAGTTAGATATAATAACTATAATAAAATGATTACACATAATATTCAGCGTGGACCGACCATGGTCAGGGTGATAAATTCAAGATTACCAATCTATAAAACGTTCTACGGCGATGGACTTGGTGATGTTGTTCAGGGTCTATCTGCATGGTTAGCCCCAAAAGCAATACCTGTTGCAAAACAATTAGGTATGAAGGCCATCGACGTTATTCGTGAAAAATGTATTAGCGCTGCCGGCGACTTTGCCGGTAAAGCATTCTAGGCAATCAGAGATAGACTAGCACGATTGACACGACAAAAACCACAGCCGGTAAAATTACCCAGCACTGAGGTTATGCTTGCAAATGTTAGTAAAATAATAAATAAAGCTGCAAATAAAAAACTAGCAGAGTTGGCTAGTGTACCACTATCAGAAAAAAGAAAAAAAAATATATATATATAATAGCTAGTCTGGTAGCTGAAGGCGGTTTTCGTGTTAGACGAACACGATAATAATAAAGATGTTTAAGCGTATATCCGATCCCGCATTTGACATGGATGCACCATTACTCAAAGAGGAGTCTGTGCGTGATTATCAGTATCATTCTTATGACGCACAACAGCCAGATCAGTGTAATCGGATTGATCTAATAGTTCAGGATACAAGCAGATATTTCTTACCCGCTGAAGCGTTTATTGAAGTAGAAGGTGAAATTTTTAAAACAGATGATACTGAATATGGAGATGATATACGAGTTGGTTTTGTTAATAATAGCATCATAGCGTTGTTCAACAGCGCTACGTACATCACTGATGGAAGACCCACTGAATCAATTCTCAAAAAAGTAGACGTTGCCACTACAATACTTGGTCTTGCACTATACAGCGACGATTATTCGAGATCAGCTGGTCCGTCAATGATGTTTACCAAGGACACTTCTAACAACCCTGACAACAGACAGCTTGAAATAAGACAACCAAGAAACATTGCCAACGCCGCTGACGTTGATATGTGGCCGGTGGTTCATGGTGCTAATCCAGATTTCAACTTAGGATTTGCAACACGTCGATCAATGTTGAAAGGTAGAAGAAGAACATTTTCTTGCGCAATTCCGTTATCACATATTTTTGGATTCTGCAGAGGAGTCAGAAAGATTATTTTCGGAGCCAAGCATAAAACTGAACTCGTACGAAAAGCTAATGACGATGATGCAATCTTGCGACCTATTGGTGATGTTGGTAAAGTAGTTTTATCAAAGCTTTCGCTGTGGATGCCAACAATGACTCCATCGGTCACCGAAGAACAGCGGCTACTTTCTTTTATGGGTCAAGGAGGTAAATCGACGTTATCATGGTTGATTATAACCACAGATGCTGTTCAAAGTAAAATTAATGGGTTATTCACGTGGCAGATAGCATCACAGCAAGGTGTTTCTGCACCGCGACATATATTTGTTGCTCTCCAAGATGCTGCACGAGTAAATTCACAAGCAAATAGTCACAGAAGTTTCTTTGCGAATAAATGGACATCAGGAACCCTCCAAGGATATATTATTAAATTTCGATCAAAATCATGTTGCGCGAGCATATCATCGTTTGATGCCATTTTTGGGACGCGATCAAAAGTTCGATTCTGGTCTACAAATATCACAACTAGATTTTACAACGTTGTATCCAATCTACTACTTTTCACTGGAACATTTAGATCTGTTTAGGCAATCTGTCGTTGACATACATTTTCGAGCTCGTGTTGAAAGAGGAATCAAATGCCAATTATAGAGCAATCGCGGTTATATTATCCGATAAAACGATGCTACTTGAAGGTGATGGTGGTCGCATGAAAATCGTTGATGCCCCAGTAGAAAACATGTAACTGTTGATTTAAAAATCAAAATATTATTATAAACGTCATATCATCATGTTAGTGTCAGTCTGACTCCTGGTCAGATTAAAAAACTACAATCAGCGTCCAAAGATAAATGTGGAACAACGATATCGTTGAAAAAGGACAAATCTTAGGTGGTTCGAATAAATTATCGCTGACAGAATGTCAACTCAAGCACTTTAATGCAGCTAAGAAATCAAGCACAGGAGTACGACTTAATCTTCCGCGAGTGTTATCAGCGACGCTGCTAAAACCAGTGGAATTTTTCCACTTCTCGCGGCTATACCAGCGTTGATAGCAGCGGCTGCTCCAGCTATTGCAAAAGCTGCTTCGTTAGGTGCCGTTGGAACTGCTGCTTTAATGGCATTAAAGAAAGCTACAGGGAAAGGATTAAAAGATCTAAAAGAAGGGAAATGGTTTAAGATTACCCGGGTACTGTCGCGGTCTAAGATTACCAGGAACGATACCCGGGTACGGTCACGGACTAAGATTACCAGGAACGATACCTTGTTGATTCTTCCAGTGTCCAATTTTGATTTACTTGATGCTGCTGCCCAGCTAAATATAAAAAACTTCAGAGGTGAATTTATGCGTGATCAATTACCACGTCGACCAAATCGAATTGAAACTGGTATTATTGACCTCGACGAATCCGCCAGCACAGGTACACATTGGGTTGCATACGCAATTGATCCACGCGGAATTGTTTATTTTGATTCGTATGGGTTATCACTACTAAAAGAATTTATCGAATACATGAGCGGAGTGCAAGGTACTCCAATCTGATATTCAACGTTACCAACACAAAAAAAATAACCAACCCACCAATATGTGGCAGAGAAGCACTTGCTGTACTTGACGCGACTTCAGCATCGTCAGCACCACCTCATAAAGTTGTGCACGAGTACACGTTTAATCAGCATCGTTCGTTTTAAACAACTATTATATTGTATTGTATAATGGTAGAAATTTACGGAAGATCAGCTAAAACTAAAACCAAACAACCAGTTGAAGACTTACTCAAACAAGTAACAAAACATATCAGCGGCGAAATATCTGACCTCCTCAATCTTGCCAACGTTAATCCTGGTGAACTTGTAATATTTCAAAACCGTGAAGGAAAATTGATGACGAGTAATATTTCAATCAACGATATCATTGTTCGTAACAAAGCAACAGGAGAAAGTCTTGTTGCTGTGTATGACAGAGAAGGAAAGCTTGCCCTTAGTGCTGTTACTCCGTTGTCGATCTAAAATAGTAAAGATGAACGATTATTAAAAACTGGTGATATGATGATCGGCATTCTTAACATGAACAACAATAAAATTACCAAAGTGGGAAAACCAACAGATAATCTCGACGCTGCAACAAAAAAAAAAAAAAATACGTCGACGATAACAACATTCCAATGACAACTTCGTTGTCGAGGATCAATGATGGTATGATCTCATTTAGAACTGAATTTTCTAATCACGTACAACTGTTTCTGAATTTTCGCAAAAACATAAACAGAACCACTAATGAATTTTTGGAACTCCACCAATCGCTGATTTAAAACTCGCCGACGTTAACACGAAATTCAACGATATTGTCAGTGGAATTCCTAATATCGTTCAAAAAACTAATCTGATTAAAATTCCTCACCAGCAGATTAAGAATATTGTACACACAGTATCATCAGGATCATCAACGTGAACATCGAGCGATAACACTATCAAAACATACCGCGGAAGTTACTGGTGTGTACAGACTGTCCGTGTTCAGCTCTGCAAAATTTAGGATATTTACTACATTTCCATAGCGTCATTCAACCGATAATTTTTCTGGAACTTTGTCTGTAGTGTTGAATAAAGATACCGAAGAAACGTTTTTGCTGGAACCATCTGACAAAATATTAACTGCAGCGTCTTACTGGTGGTGTCTTGAATTTGTCGCTGAAACACCTCAACTGATTACTTAATACTTCAGAATTTTGAATTAGTCGCGTTAATCTACTTAATAATAATGATCGACGCTAACCAACACAGATACAATCAAATATGTGAATATCAAACCAAACTGAAAAAAAAATCATTGATGAATACGACGCACAAATAAAAAAACATCGCAGACGCGCAGTTGTTATCGACGTAGTTGTTTATTAGGCATCTCCGATCATCGCTAGAACTGGCGTAATTTTATCCGCGGTAACAATGACGTCACCGGCAGTTTTAACAATTTCTGTTTCAGCTGTAACAACAATCGCTGGTGTTCTTAGGATTGTTGCAAAAAAAATAACGACGTGTACAAAAGCGAACTTATACGAGTATACGTTAAAACTGCACGCGGTAACGTGCGCGTACTCAAATTTACCATCGTTGATTTCGTCGTGCCTCAACTTACGGTATAATTGCCGATAGCAAGTTCACAGAAATAAATTAAGATTTACAACGAGGCATTAGAAACAGATTGTTCATAAGAAAAAATAGAATTATAATTAGTAGATAGAAATTTATAATTAAATAATGTCGTCCCCGCAAGAATTACTACAACAGATCGTCACCAATATAGCACCGCTGAAAACAACGATGATATCAACCAGTTCAACTAATCCTGAATTTAGTGTTGTTTTTCCAATTGCAATTCCAGTAAAAGAAATAGCGCTAGCACAATTACGAGTTTACTATACTTGGCCAAATATCAGATCAACGTCGTTTGGTGGACTTCCTCCCAATAACTCGTTGGTGGTCGCGAATAAAAACCGCGACGATAGAACTCCCGATTGGCAGGTTGTTAGTATACCTACGGGCAGTTATCAGATCGAAGAATTCAATGAAGACTTCCAGCGCAGAATTAAATCTATCACTGGAAAAGAATCCAAGATAGCTATTACTGTTCACGAACCAACGTTGTCGTCTGCGATCGAAATTTTATCACCCGACTACGCGGTCGACATTTATCAAAGTTCGATCAGATCTGTACTTGGATGGCCTGATATTTCACCAGAGACGTCAACGGTAATACCACCAGAACAACGCAAGGAGGAATTCTTCACGAAAGAAGTAAATCACTCAAGACATTTCATCAATGATTAAAGACGTGTACGCACGTATAGCGATGATGAAGCTGGTGAGGTTTTTATCACCATAAAATATGATCATCATAATCAACGTCGTAGAGAAATAAATTATACACAGAGAAATAAATTATACACAAAAACACAGTATAGGATTACCTGTTAGTGTAAAATATTTAAAATCTTATTCGGACGATATTAAGACCGAGCATGCAAGATTTCTCGATGATCTAAAAAAAAATGTTTCCAAGTATTATCATGCACTACTCCGAGGACACAAAACAACAAATCATCGAAATAATAAAAATCTTGAATGCAATTGCAGATCATCTTGAAGGTGCCAATGCAGAAACTATAATTTTCTTCAATAATGCAGGATCACAGCAAGTTACCAAACATTTTAAAATAACTGATCAACAATTATAAAAATTTATATTTATGAACTAAAAAAATCAGTCAATGATCTAATCAATGAAAACTTTCCTAAAGTTATGGAGGCATATAGAAAAATAGCACCACCACCAGAAATTCTCAGATACAACAACGATCCGTACAGGGATGGCAGCCATGTCTCGCCTGGAATTGTAAATATAACACCAACGATCGCAGTCAATCTAGTTTGTGACGTCGTCGATGGCAGTTATCAAGTAGACTTACAAAAATCTAACCAATCCCACCAGCAAGGATACATTTTATACACATTTACCCCTCAAGCCCCCCCCCCCACCACCACCAGGGTATTTTAATTGTATCAGAACTAGTCTACGTTGTTCATTTGCGTGTGCATAATCCACTATTATCGCGGATACATTTTAAGTTTACTGATCAATCTGGACACCGTTTTGATTTACGCGGAGAATCAGTGAACGTAAATCTGTATACGAGATCATAAATCTTACGTTCGTAGAACGTCATCGTAGATCTCGCTTTCGTGGAACAAAATAAAAAATAGAATAAATATTATTATTAGAATTAAAACTAATTAATCTGATTCTGAGTAGAATATTTTTTGCTATTATCAGAATAAAAATTCGTATTATTATTAATATCTGATTCTGAGTAAAATATTTGTTTTATTATATTTTGGTCACAGTGACATAGCCAGTTTCGTCGTCGTCATTACATTCACTTTCACTGTGGGACGAGTAACACTCGTCGCTATCCTTTGCAAGTAACTCTTCCGCGGCTTTACTCGCTGTCATAATCTCGTTCCGTTGTCTTATACGAGCATTTACTCGTTTTTTTTAGTTTCGTACTCATGAGATAATTTTGACCTAATTTTTTCGATTGAGCTTGCAAGAGGAACAAATAATTTTATCTGATCATCTGTAACTGTAGCCAACGACTGCAACATTGCCTGCCGAGTCAACTTTACAAATCTGTAATCGGATGGTAGTGTATACCTGTTCACGGATTTTCGAAATTGTAATGATTGAAAATCGCACATAATATTTCAGGATTACGTTCATCAGAAATTTTTATACCATCATGTTGTAATTGCTTAATGGCAACAATGACAGCATTAATATTTTTTTGATTTATTATATAATAAATATTTACTTAAAATAAAAATATTTCTGAATCAGAATTAATATAATAATAAAACAAAAATCTGAATCAGAATTAATATAATAATAAAATCAAAATAAAATTCTGAATAAGAATTAAGATAAAAATGAAAATAAAAATCCGAATCAGAATTAATATTATAATAAAAAATAAAAATATGAATATTTCTATGAATCTGTAAAATTCTGAGAAATCTGAATAAATTTCACAAATCCGATGGGGAATTTGCACGATTAAATCAAGAAATTTGTTTGAATTTCTTAAAATATGGTGGGGTGTTTGCACGACTGAAAATGAGGAATTCGAACAAATTTCGATGATATTGATGGGGAGTATGCACGATTAAACTGAGAAATCTTAACAAATTTCTACAAATTCAGTTTATATGATATAACATATTTCTAGATTTATTTTTATAAAACTGAAAAAATCTGAGAAATCTGCATGAATTTTATAAATGCGCTGGGGTTTTGAAACAATGAAAACGAGAAAATTGTCTGAATTTCTTACAATCTGATGGGGTGTTTGCATGACTGAAAATGAGAAATTCGAACAAATTTCGATGATTTTGATAGGGTGTTTAAACTGAGAAATCTTAAAAATTTTCTTGGAATTCGGTTTATATAGTATAAAATAAAATTAGAAATATTTTTATAAAACTGAAAAAATCTGACAAATATGATTGAATTTTATAAATCTGCTGGGGTTTGACATGAAAAGATTGAGAAAATTGATCAAATTTCTTAAACTCTTTTGGGGTGTTTGCACGATTGAAATTGAGGAAATTGAACAAATTTCATAAAATCTGATGGGGTATTTACACGATTAAATCAAGAAACTCAAACAAATTTCTCTAATTTCAATATTATAAAAAAAATAAAAATAAAAATATTTTTATGAATCAGAATTAATATAATAATAAAAATATTTCTGAATCAGAATTAACATAATAATAAAAATATTTCTGAATCAGAATTAATATAATTATAAAAATAAAATAAAATAAAAATATCTCTGAATCAGAATTAATATAATAATACAAATATTTCTGAATCAGAATTAATATAATAATACAAATAAAATAAAATAAAATAAAAATATTTCTGAATCAGAATTAATATAATAATAATAATAAAAATATTTCTAAATAAGAATTAATATAATAATAAAATTAAAATAAAATAAAAATATTGCTGAATCAGAATTAATATAATAATAAAAATATTTCTGAATCAGAATTAATATAATAGATTATAGATTCAGAAATAAAAATTTTACAAAAAACATATAATCAAAACACAACCCCATGCAAACTCCTAGCTTGCCAAACGACATTCTAGCAAGCTCATGGGCATTCGAATAAATACCCATATGAACTCCTAGGGTGCCAAATGACATCGTATCAAGCTCAGAGGCATTCGAAATTAGACGAAACACAATCAAGATGTGAACTACTACGTTGCCAAACGACATCCTAACAAGCTCAGAAGACATTCGAATCAACCTCCAAGTGAACCCCTAGATTGCCAAACGACATTCTAGAAGGTTCAGACGGTTATCCGTACACATACACATAAACTCAATTCTAACTTATCTCTAGGGACGGCACATACACATAAACTTAATTCTAACTGACTTCTAGGGACGGCACATACACATAAACTTAATTCTAAATTATCTCTAGGGACGGCACATACACAGACGGGGCCTTCTCTACGTTCAACAGATCATGCACACTCTTCCCCATAATCAACCCCGGGGAGTGCAAACGTACACCCACCACGTGGTGACCTGGTGGGAGAGTGTTTTTTCCTGTTCAAGTTCGAGGACTGGCGGAGCCCCACTATTAAGAAAAATTTAGCATTATACCGCTCCACCGATAATATGACTGCCATGGGAATCGAACCTCATGCCTCAGTATCAGAATCCAACGTTCTAAACACTGTATCACAGTCCCATACTTACAAATACGATGTTCGGAAATTACTATAATGTTACCAATGCTAGCGCACAGGTAACTTATGTAAACTCCTACACACGTTTCAGCTGTGATTTCACACACGTTGCAGCTAAATAAACTGTAGTGTGGATTTATTTTAATTTCACATACATTTTAACTGAATACAACGTGGACATAAAATATTGCCGGATGTATTGGAAACAGATATTATGACTGGAAGATCTGAAAATAACCTACTGGAATGTCACATATATCTACTGATCACATATACAAGCAAAATAATATGAGTTTATAAACCCTAGCTAATACAAACATGGCTAAAATACAGTTTATTAAAGTAAATACAGATCACTGACTACAGATAATTGCAAAACACACACACACACACACACACACAAAGAATCGCTATCTCATTTAGTTGCCTTACGAGCGTTCACACGTCACGCAATAACAAGCGGGACAACTCTGTGCAGTTACTCTATCAGCGATGACAGAGTTCTTTCGCTTCATGTGTGTGATATTTAAACGTGATTCGCTGCTTGAATGTCTTTGAAAATGCTGATCTTCTTGTATTATCTGCGACAAATTGTACCGAATTCGGGTGAATATCAAAATATTTAGTAGCCTCGTTTATTGATGGAAATATTTTTTCTTCGCCTGTCTCTGCGTTTACAGATGTAATAGTTCTATTTCCAACCGTTTTGTGCATACCCGTCTCACCAAATCTATAATTCTGGCTTAGTGTAACAGCCCGCAAGTTAGATAAAGAGTTATCTTTCTGATTTGAGTTAATATGATCTATCACAAGTCCATCTTTGATTATTCCATAATAACATTCAAATACAAATCTATGTGATAAATATTTTTTTATTTTTTCCAATAGTAAACATGAGATACCCAGTATTACTAACAAAACCAACTGGTTTTTTCAGTCGACAGTTCCTGATTATACCATCACGAGGTGCTTCATAATTTTTAATAGTGGGATGTGTTACAAATTCATTTTGTGCCATTTATATAATAATATTATTTGTCTAAATTGTTATTTTGAAAACCTGGCGAGATAGTCTTCGACGGTTTTTATGGGAGACTCGACATTTTTTATCATAATATCGTTTCAGCTCTCTATTTTTTTAACCACCACATTGCACACATAACCGTGTCTCTCCTCTGACTCCAACACCGCACCGCAAGCACGGTTTTGGTCCTACATCTCCATGCCGAAAACATTGCATGTGGTAACCACAGAATTCGTTTAAACACGGTGTTGTAAATCCTATCATTAACCAATTGCATTTATTTTTTGCTTGAATCGTTATGTATATAATTAAAGTTTAATTAAGCACATATTTGCCTTAATTATGATATGGAGGAATTAACCGAGCAAGTTACAGAACATTTCGCAGCAGCGATACGTGGAAACGGTTTAACGGATTTTGGACGTGAAAAAATAAACACATGGGCAGAGCGAGTTAAAGACACCGGAGCGTCTATCAGCGACGTTGATGAACTAGAAAACCGATTAAGATTTCCGATTAGGGTGAAGACATTAACCGGGGAGATTTTATACGCGCCGAAATGCACAAAAAAATGAAAGTCCGATAACATGCATGGACGTCAGCGGTGATGATATTTCCACGAAAGAGAACAATTAAATTTATAATGATTACATATTTGATTTTATCAACAATATCAGCAAAAATGACCCTGTATCTGTTTGCCTGTTTCGATGATGGAAATTACAATCAGTTTGTAAGGCCTAGCGGATAAATTTTTCGTGCAGAATCACTCTACGGCGAAATGAAAAATCTTGCGTTGAAATACACGCCTGACGATGTCAGGATCGAACAATTACTAAATAACTGTTTTACCGTTCCATCAGTTGCTGCTCACTTTGCTCAGAAGAAAAATTCACGGAAACCTACAAGATCGGAATTTCTCGTTGATGCACAGCTAAGCCACGTTGAATACGGACACGGCGGATTATGGAATACCGAATACGATTATGGCGACGTTATCTCGGTTGATATGGTAGCATGTTATCCTGGAAGTTTTCTTGGATACGGAGAATGTTCTGAATACTTTAAGAGATTTGGTCACCCAACACACGAGATGACCAGAGTTGCGGTAAATGGACCCCTGCCAGATTTTGATCTGACTGGATTTGCTTGTATAGAGTCATTCGAGCTTGCACAAAATCTCCATCCGATTACTTATGCTTGGTTTGGAAGACATTTCTCAAAAAAAAAACATTGGGCTCCAATAGTACTATTACGATACATGCTTGATGTAAAAATATTGATATCGCTGAAAGTAAATGAAGCAATTATATCATATCATTCACAAAAACAAATTTGGTTGCCACAACAAAAGAAATATTCTGATGGTGAAAATCCTGATATGACTGATTATGAAAATAAAGTTCCAAAAGATCTCGGCAGAAAAATAATAGGTAAGTTTACTCAGGGTGGTGCGTATGATCATACACGAACGTGTGCGAGGTTAATCATGGACGATGAAGAACTCGATTTTATAATTGCTGATACAACGGAGAGAAATATGATCTAAGCCGAAATGATGTTTATTTGTCTGACAGAACTTAATTAGGTACAATTGTGAGCTACACTGATGGCGAGTCGACGCAATTTACTCATTTACTCACGTTTCAATAAACTTATTGTCGATGATAAACAGATTTGTTGATACCGCAGTTAGAGTCGCCGCCGATTCATTTTATATAAAAAAAAATATTTGGATTTGCTAGATAAATTACTTGGCACTGTGAATGGGATCATGGAGAATAAATCAAGAAAATATATTAAGTTATTCTGAATCTGCCGACGTTGAAATTATGGAAAAGTATTACAAGAGTCACAATCACATACCAACATCGACAGCGCCATCTGTATATGATCCTGTGGCCAGGTATAAAACCGTTTATCTTAATGGATGTGATGGTTCTGGTAAAACAACACGCGTGATTGAATTATTTCGGAATTTTGATATGGTTGTGCTGACGCCCACACACAGACTCGCCAGAGAAATGAACGAACGAGGGGTAAAATAACAGACGTATTACAGATTCGTTAGATGGTGTGGAGACGCGAGGACTCCATCGCGGATGGGTGAGAAATATATTCCCAAGATTATTATCTGGGACGAAATTTGTACGGTGTCGTTGGAAGTATTAAAAATGTTTCTTGATTGGCTGTTATTGAAGAATACTGCTGCGATAATGTGTGGTGATCATGGTCAACCGCTACCCTTTTATGGACAGTCTCCACACGAATGGTTAAAAACATTTGTGGATTATTACGAAAAAAATAACTGATGATCATAGAGCTATTGATGAGCCGCTGAAAGAATTAAAAAAAATTAATCAGACTGCAGCCAGATAGAATACAATGTGAAATAATGCGTGGAGTAATTCCAGAGACGTCCGTGAATGATTTTTGGAATTTGTGGGGACCAAATGATTTGATAGTTGCAAATATAGTCAGAGATAAACTGCAAGAGAAATTATTCCTGCGGCACAAGGAAAGATTTTCAAATCTACCTGTACCATTATGTTATCGACCAGCAGATACTCGACTGCAGAATATTGAAGTTGAAATTCCATTAACTAATGAGAAACAAAAACTTGTACTTAATGATATTGTTTTAGTTCCTGTCAGTGCTGTTACGAGTGCGTTAGCGATGGATAAATCTCCATAACGATGGATAAATCTCCGTGGACGTTAGGATACGCTATTACGATTCATTCATCACAGGGTTTAACTATTTCTAATACAAACGTTGGAATTATCGATGACAGAATTGAATGGTCAAATTTAGTTTATCTCGCAGTGTCTCGAGTCAGAAGAATATCTCAACTGCACAGGATTATTATAGATTGCGTAATAACCGAAGAAATCGCTGATGATGTATGCGATGAAGCTGTCAAGAAAAAATTATCTGGGAATCGACAATCTGACAAAAAAAGAATAACCGCGATTTTGATCTCGACGTTGAATTTATTATGACACTGAAACAACGACAGAATAATCGCTGTACAAGTTGTAACTGTAATATGTTGTGGCAGTATTCGAATAATAATCGAAGACAGTTTACCGTTGATAGAAGTAATAGTAGTCTTGGTCACACACGCGAAAATGTGATGCTGACCTGTCTTGAATGTAATCGACGTGGGGGTGCCAGTTTACAGAAGTGAACGCGGTGGGAATTGTGTGTCTTCAGGAATTACTTGTAATTGTTCGCGTATAAATCCACGTTGAGGAGCAGGTGAGTCTAGTCTGTAGACTGCAGGTCTACCTGTAGATCTAACCACGCTGGAAATTTTATGTGTGGTCACACTCCAAATAGAATCAGTTGCTCTTTTTCTACACCCTTCGAGTTCACTGGGTTCATATAAATATCTTACAGTTACATTACCTAGTACTGGTTAAGAGGAAGAGTCATGTCGTTGTATTGGTATATGTTTCTTTGTAATCGCGACGGTGGGTTTCATAGAAATTGCACGAGTAATTTCAATATTTAATGCAGCTATCACACATGGTAATCTTGCAACCCATTCGCGAGATCTCGTATCTGCCTGAATTATTTCCTTCGCATACTGTTATCCAAATAATCTCTCAGCAAGTATTCGATTAAATCGTTCAACAGTTGCCTGATCACAATGAATTGCGGTATGTCCTCGTCTGATATTAACATTATGTTGCTTCATCAGCGATGATACTGCACCAAAAAAGTCTTTGCCAGGATCAACCTGTAATAGTTGTGGCCATTGCAAGGGTCCTCGTTGATAAATTCGTTCAAATGCAGATGCAACTTCAGTTGCTGTGTTAGTTGATAGTGGTTCTGCTTCTTTATACCTACTTGCAACATCAATGACAGTTAACGCGTATTTATATGTGCGTGATCGACGTTTACCAATTTTAATAGTATCGTGCTGTAAAAACAAAAGATCTGCTTGATGAACTTCATTAGGAACGCTGACATCAAAATGCGCGTACTGAATATTTTTAGGTGTATGTAGATAGATTTGCCATATTGCATGTCGTGCTAACCATTTTTCAGCAAGACCACGTGAGACTTTTGCTGCTTCAACAAGTTTACTAATCGCTGCTTTACCTCTCCAATATCCCCTTGGACTATAATAAACAGATTCCAATATTATGGTAATAGTTGATTAATTACCAGCCCCTAGTATTAGTTTACCTTTCATCGCAGATTTTATTAGGAAGCTAGCAAGTTTTCTCTGAGAGATTTATCAGGTATAGAAATGAACGCATGAATCAACTTCACATCTGCGAGGTGCCGTTGTTGTAAATCTTTACTTTTATACGCAACATCATGAATATGGTACGCTTGATGAATTGCCTTTATTGGATACACTCCAGATTCTGGTTGGTCTTAGTTATCGAGTCGGATATCAAGACGAGTTCCAGGACCTCAGTAATTATAGCCAGGTAGATGTTTCTCACCAGGGTACTTCGCCCATGGAGTTCCTGGCAATTTATATAGTACCGTAGCAATATCACCGCCGGTTTTTGTTTTTGACGAAATTCATCTAAATTTTTTTGTACCACATCGCTCACATTTACCTGTAATAGCACGTTATTTAGTTTTAGTTGTCACTGTAGTTAATCCACTAGTTGGCGTGGGTGCTCTACATCGAACACAATATAAATCCATAATAGAAATTATTATGGATATAAGTGACTTCTCAGCAACTCAAACGCGTGAACCGGTTAAACATCATTCAGCAGTACCGAATTCTATAAGGACGATAATTATTGGACCATCTGGGTCTGGTAAAACACAATTGTTGCTTAATCTAATAATGAGATGGCTCAAGTTGAATAAGTTGTATTTAGTGGCACCATCTGTAGATGATCAACGATGCGATGAAGTACTTAAAGATTTTAATGAAAACGCAGCGTCGTTGTATGAAGATTGTAATGGTGTTGTTGATTTTATCACTGATATTGATGAAGCTCCATCCGTAGATGATCTCGTTGGATCTATTAATAATTTAGTTGTACACGACGATGTTATGCTGGACAAACAAACAATCCCAGCTAGGATATTTTCACGAGGTAGGCATATAAACACAGATGTGATTTATGTTACCCAGCGGTATACGCAAATACCAAAAGTGATCAGAGATAACTGTAATATTTTAGTTGTGTTTAACGGAGTTGATACCTATACGTTACGAAACATTCATCAAACTTGGTGTTCAGGGGATATGGACATGGTTAGATATAAGAAGTTTTTCGCACAAGCTCAAGCTACCCCGTTTGGATTTATAGCGATAAATTTGCATGATCCTAGGTCAAGATACCGTGTTGATCTCCATAAAATTTTTGGCTGACACTACAGCAGCAGAGAAGCCAACGACAACACGTGTGTGTGCGCTTCGCAAACGAACACGCCTAAAATTCGAAAACAAATAGTCAGCGCGGTGTAACAAAAAAGTTAATTGGGTTTATTTCCCCTTGTATGGAAATATGATCGGTTAACGACTTCGGTTTACGTTTATTTACCTTATTTTTCAGTCTTCGTAGAACCCTTAGTTTTGCAAATGGAGCCCTCTGTCAAAGTTTTAGGGTTCAGCTTCTCTGCTGCTATTTCATTCAAAGCAGGTATTACATTATATAGTTTATTAACTAGACCACTCTTCTGTACATTTCCTGTTTCTATGCCATAGGCTTTACCGAGCAAAGTCAGATCACATTTCAAGAAGCTGGTAAATACTACAGTCTTCAGATCAGAAATCTGTGATTTCAGTTTTAATCGAAAATACAATTTACTTTCTGACTCATTTCATATCCAAAGCTCAGGAGTCACTAATATGTTTGTGTTTTGAGCTGACTGACAATCACATTCTAAAACTTTCAGCTTTAAATTTTCCAAGACTGGAAATTTCTGAATTGATTGTCACCAATTCTACTGTACCGAAATATCAAATCGTCATAACAATCTCTGTTACATGAAACAATCGTGGTATTGTTCTCTTGTGTGACACTCAAATTGGGATCTAAATGTATGTACAATGACTTCCGGTATTCCAACAGTGTCGCATCCTTAAGTATTACAGTATTACAATGCTGTTAATTCCTTGCACCATACCAATATATTGCATCCACATGCTGACTCCCTGCACCATGCTAGTATAATGTATCCACATGCTGACTCCCTTCACCATGCCAATGTAATGCAGCCACATGTTGACACTGCCTCCTTTTATCAATAAATTGCAAGAAGAATTCAAATACAGAGTCCTTGATATTAGTAAGACCGTTGTTGATATTCTGTCTTGTTTGGCTCTCACTCTAGGTCTGTTTATATGCTTTGTTTTCCAATTCAACAGCTGAAGCTGTAAGATGGTCTAATATTTTTACTTGCAAGAAACTTTGACTTACCAAATTCATTTTTCCTTTCTGTGCAAGCTGTTATTTCCTTTCTTGATGTTATGATATTTCAGACACTGAAAACTGGTAAATTTCAGAATAACATTCAGTCCATGTCTTGGAATCTGATTTTCTGACCTCTATATTACCGCATACTTTTAATATTTTGGTTGAATATCTGAAGAACGTATTCGAACTCTTGTAGTGGTGTATTGAAGATTTCTGTTAATATTCCTTTTAATGTTTTCATTTGCTCTCTTTTTATGGTATTATCTGGGATAAGTTGCTTCATTTTTATAATGTCAGCAGGATGCTCAACTATAATAGATTCAGCTGTGTTGACCTAAGTTCTTGGTCACTGCTTAAAGCCGGCATGTCTTCCCCAGTCAATAACAGTTCATCAACATCTAAAATTTCTCCTTTAGAAAAGTCAGAGTTATCAGTAGTATAGTGGGTTACCGTAGCGTCAATGGGAATTAGCATTACAGACCCCCCCTGGGCCAGTATAGCGTCAAGAAAGTAGGTCAACACCCTGGGCCTGTATAGCGTCAATGGAAAAATTAGGTAGAGGGACTAGAACACCCTGGGCCTGTATAGCGTCAATGGAAAAATGGAGTAGAGGGACTAGAACACCCTGGGCCTGTATAGCGTCAATGGAAATTTTTGTAGAGCGGCGACTAGGAGACTGGGGGTTTGTAGAGCGATAAGCGACAGGTGGCATGTTTCTTTTTTTTAGTAGAGGAAGGGTTTTATATATATATATATATATTCGTTTAGGGGAGACCAAATGAAAATTAAGATCTTTTCGAGGTATTGGAAGTGGCCCTGAAAAGGGCCTTTGGGTTCTTCTTCTTTTATCTTCTCCAGTTCTTCCACCATGTCCTGACTTTTTGAATAATTCCTTTCTTCTTTTCTTCTTCGGGCATCCAGTCAGGATGTCCGAGAGCTCTGAATTTTTGTTGGATTTTCATCCAGTTCTGATTTAGTTTCTCAAACTCTTCTTTCTTTTTTTGGTTTTCTTTGTCCTTTCTTTCTTTCTTCCACGTTTCCTTGATCTTCTTTACTTCTTCTTCCAGTACTTTTCTCATTAGGTCTTCCGCTTTCTTGATATTGTCTAAGCCTTTTTTGACAAAAGGCCATTCTGTTAAAGAGAAGATACCTTCCAAAAAAGATTCCAATTCAACTACAATATCCAAAATCTCCTTCAAGGTTCCTACTCTCACATATTTTGGATAGTTGAAACCTCTCAACTTATCCGCTTCTTCCATTATTATCATTTGCAAATGATAACTTGCTGCTTTGAGTCTCGCCATAAAGTCTAGGCTGACTTCAAACCTCCACTCCTTTTGAAGTTTTTCCACTACATAGACTGCATCTACCATCCAGCACCAGCTATCTCTTAACTTGTTGATTAAATCCATTTTCTGTTCCTTTTTATTCTGTGTAGAATGGTGCGAATGACGAACGCTATGCTTTTATATACTTCAAGCACGGACGTGAAGGAAAACATGCCTTACACTCACTTCACATATGATATACTATCCTCACCAACGAACGAGCAAGCATAAAACACACACTATACTATCCTCACCAACGAACGAGCAAGCATAAAACACACAAATATACTATCCTCACCAACGAACGAGCAAGCATAAAACACACACTATATACTATCCTCACCAACGAACGAGCAAGCATAAAACACACAATATACTATCCTCACCAACGAACGAGCAAGCATAAAACACACACTATACTATCCTCACCAACGAACGAGCAAGCATAAAACACACACTATACTATCCTCACCAACGAACGAGCAAGCATAAAACACACACTATACTATCCCACCAACGAACGAGCAAGCATAAAACACACA